>JAQGAO010004896.1:0-14366 GCA_034697705.1 Ommatoiulus sabulosus
ATGGTCAGTGTGCTTGGTGGCGCCACTGCATGCGTTGTGCTAGGTGAAACATTTCGCGTAAAACCTTGCACATGCGCCTTGCCTTGCATCTCATGATGAGCGCAGGACACGTTTTAAGGTACATTGGCGGCATACAATCGATGGCTGCACTTTTGACCAATAGTGATCTGTGTGCCACTCGATTGTGTCTTAAAAATCTGCTTTCGGATTTCCTAAAAAGAATGTTACAAACATTCTTGAAAGCTAATTATCAGCGCTTCTCGTAAGCTCATCCTGGCTCGGCTAAGCTTTGTTTGTGTGCGCCCTCATTTAAAAAGCATGCCGCATTCTTATCCTGCTTGGTGGTGCTAGTGTACGCCGAGTGGTAAGCGCTTGCAATAAGCATTTTTTATGCTCGCACCCAAAGGCACAAGCATGCAGACTCGAAATCTGGCAACACCTACAATTGATAACCCGAAGCAAAATTGAAATAGGTTTGTTGTAAAACATCGAAATCGATCGTTTCCCTTTTTCTGCTTCATCTTCCACCTGTTCTGCTCCGCGGAGAATTGTCTTTCTAAAATTGGCTGTGATTTACAGTTTTTCCTTCTCGGGATTATAGAACGTGACATGTTTCTTTGTCATAAGGCGAGGGGACAATATTTCAGAACGAGGAGAAATAACGACGAGGGCCAAGTATTGCTATTTCTTTCTGAGCCATTTTCAAAATGCAAAATTTCAAAATGCATGCGAAGCAACTGCAGAACAACAATTATTGCTCGACTTCCTGCACGTTTGATCGATTAGATCAATACGATGATACTGAATATCGTATCATCGCTCCGCAATTTTTAACCTCGCTCTATTCGATACAAAAAAGCCGTCAATCCCTATACTATCGACGTTTTAAAGAAATATCCTCCGAGCATTTTCTTGCTGAGCTCATCTTTTGAAAATGAGTGCCGCGCACGAATCTGCGAAGCTGCCGGTTGCTAGGTTACGGCTTAGGCAGCTCCTCGTGGTTGCCAAACCAAACCCAGTTTCAAAACAGCTTTTATTGTCCGAATTAATTGAAATTGTTAATATCATCGTACCAGCTCACGTTGGCTGAAATCATTTGAAAAACAATTTTTTGGCATAAAATTGTTTTTTACTCAAATTGTTAACATTATTGTGTTGTAAAAGTATATATAGTCATTTGTTATCCTATTTTCAATGTAGTTCGCAAATTGCGTGATTGCTTATTAGAGATCGTACTTATGCAATCTAAAGAAATCATAATACACTTTACTGTAAGCCTTAGGTAAAGTCTGCACTTGAACCGATTTCTGTTGCATTTGCTAGAAAGTCAAACTTCGAATGATTTTCGAGATATTATTGACAAAATCTCTTACTAGAAAAGCAGCTTATAGGTCATCCGGTTGCCATGGCATGTACAAAATAAATTGATAACGCGGTTATATTTTCTGAATTATTTAAGTTAAACTCCATTGGATGATTTTGTTTGTATCGTTATATGAACAAAATCTGAAGTGGGCAAGCATTTCTGGGCGACTTATACAATACAGTATATTCGCGGAGCTTTGGACGCTGAAGATACCAGAACGCAGAATATTAAGTAATAGCATCGTGTCTTAACTTGACTATAAGTAATTTACGTAAAAGGTACATTGATTTTGCTTTTGTAGAATTTAAGTGTTCACCATACTATTGACTAGCTCTTAATTGTATGAGCGTATTCGTTTGAATGAATGTATACGTTCTAGTTTTGCCACAAACTTTCACAATCGTTTAAAAATCTGTGAAATAATATACATTTTCAAATACTGTATCTGAATTTGTTGTAAATATGACATACTGTATTACTGCATTTAACGCCCCTTTTCATGGTATTTAAAGAAATGTAGCTTTTTAAAGCGGTTCGCACATGCATTTAAATACAAAGTATTTTTTAAAAAAAGTAAATACAACTAACTAAATACGTACGACTAATAAAATCTATTTATATAAAGAAGAGATGTATGTGGGTAGCTTTGTTGGCGAAATGTTTTTCATGAAGCGCTTTTGCTGAAGTGGTATATGGGGGCGCTTTCAGCATTGGGGCGCTGCGGTCATAATTCGTTCATTAGGCCTACTTCGTCGCTATCGGTAAATACAACCCGGGCAAAGCCGGGCCTTCCAGCTAATACAATATATATATACACCCTCATTGACAAATACCGTATTATTTTTATATCCATGTATAGATGTGACTGTAAACTTCAGCCCTTATGTCGAATGTCATTTCCAATACCTGAAGTAACGTATATACTTAGAGCGCCTCGCATTCCGATGCATTTGCCATGTCGAGAACTTCTAAACAAGTGGCGAAATAAGTTGTAGGCAAACTTTCAATTGAGTGTAACGAATGGATCGAGTGTTTATCGGTGAGCGAGAACAGTTTTTCTTCCCTAAAGCCACGGGCGCTAAAAGCAGGGGCGCATGCATAGGAGGCAAAAGCAAAAATTGGATAATAAATTTATCGCGTTTATTTTCATATATATGAAAGCATCAAATACTCTTGATGGCCTCTTTATATATCCCAAGGTACCTTTAACTCGCCGTGGAAGCGATCTCCAATTTTCCTCTTTATTGAGTCAAACCTATTCCACGAAGTGCATCGGAGAAAAAAGAAGCAAAAAAAAAAAGATATCCGAAGCATTTTCAGTAGGCAATGTAAGGTAAATTGTGTGTGTCCATTGAGGAGAAGAAACGGCACGGCGCGGCGTTGTATCTCAAAAATGTCTTCCAAGTTGTTAACGCGGCAATTTAACGATGGTTTGCGTGTTTGGTTTGCCTCCAGACGTTTCGCGGTAAGTCGCCTCTCACCGTTTGCATTCGCGGATGGCTAAACTAAAATATCACCAATGACCGCTGGATTTCACTTAACCGCATTTTGCGGTCTTCGATAATGCACGGTTTCCGACGGTGCCTTTCAATTGGCCAAAATTACGGTAATTGTTCGTTTCGATCTAGTATACGTTCGCCAACGATACGTTATGTTTCTGCTTGGTCTCGGTGTCAGTGATGCGATACGTTGGAACTTCGTTAAGAACAACTCCATTTATGCGAATTTCTGATATTACTAACTCATTTCCAGGCCTGATCCTATGGGTATGGCCAAAGAATGTTAATTTCTTCGTTTTAGACGAATTCCGAATCCGGATATTGTAAATTTTCGGCTAAAACGGACGAATTGTCGAGTTCCGAAGCACGCTATATGGTATACGTTAAAACGAACCTCGTTAAGACGACGAATCTCAAAAGACGTCATTCGTTTGTTTAAACAGCACGGCTCGTATTATCAGAAGTCAGCCAAAACATATATACCTTCAACAATACCAACTAAAGTTTCATAGCAGTTTTGATGAAATCCTACCATAAACGGAAAGGTGCGTCAACTCATAAGGAAAAACTCCCCGCTATAACTTACCTTTTTATATTAGAGAGATTCAGTGCACCAAAAAGCTAAGCACGTTAAACGACAACGTGAACGTCATTTCTTTTGAATGGTGTGCGTATGCTCAGCATTGACGTAGGTAGGTTTAGCGTTTTGTGCGACCGTCATTTTACCTACTTTGTCGTACTGGGTTCCCCCATTTCCCCTAAACATCTTTAGTGAGAAAGGACAAGATGGCCTAAACTTCTACGTTTCTCAAATATGTTAATAGATGTCGTTACTGTAAGACGTAGCCTTTAACAACAGCCACACTGTACATTAATTTACAACCCTCCTTTAACAATAAATTGTTGCCTACGTTAGACAAATAACGTTTATCGAACTTCTTACTAGATGCACTGAATCTCTCTAATACAAGCGTATGATAAAAGGTCCGTTATAACTGGGAATTTCCCGATAAAAGTTGCAGCATTCACCTTCCCATTCGTGGGTTTGGATTTCATCCCAACTTCGATGAAACTTAGTTCCTACTGTTGAAGTCGTTGAACTACAGTCTAAACGAACAAATTTTGTCATCCCTCGAGATTCGTCTCAACGAGGTTCGACTGTAATATGAAGTCGGAGAGCAGCGTTTTATGTTTTCATTCCAACATTTTCAAAAGTGTTATTTAAACAGTGACAACAATTTCCGACTGTTAACTAACTCTTATTGGATAAACAGCTCTCTCTAAATATTATCTTTTGCATGAAGCAGATATGTTAATCACCTGTCCGAGCTCTGTGTACGAGGCCAGCCAACGGCGCTGATTTACGGGCCTCTTATGCCTGAGATGACCCGGTCCAGCCGCTATAGCGCGCATGGCCACTGGTCAATAAGCGTTCCGGTTTACCGCTCGGTGGCCATTGGTCGAGGACACCGCTCCATTTCTGCGTGCTGCTAATGGAGAAATTATGAATGCGCGACGCCCGGATGGGACGCAATATGTTTTAACGCTCCGATCGATGGGCCACCACAATAAAACTGTATTTCCTCGCTCATTAATCAAGCCGGGGGGATTTGGAAAGGCATTGATCGAAATCGGTAAGATTTTATAGCTTCGTAATATGCATTAAAGATATGCTGAATCTTAAATCTCGGTAAATACCGAATTAATGAGCTGTTCACTCGGTAATAAAAACTGCGAAAAGACCCGATTTTTCTCTCCTCGGATGTGCCAGTGGGCTGACTCTAATCCCGAACGCTATCTTTTTAGCTAAAACAGCTGTCACTTAATCGAAATTTGCCAAATTGAGTGCGCTACGCCATCCCTAAATTTCAGTTATTCCATCCTCCGCAGCGTCCATAAAACTTTTATGTCTCCATCTTTTTCGGCGACGAAAGAGTGGGGGGGGGGGGTGAATTTCGTACTTCGTCCCGTCCCGTTTCCCAATCCCTTTTTAAAACCCAATATTTTAACGAAGGCTCGAACTCGGCAGAAACATATACTTCGTGGTTGGCGTTGCGTTATGTCGCGATGTCCTCGACGAGGGGGCGCTGCTGGCGCTGATCCCGAAGGAGGGAAAGGGGGTGAGATTCCTTATTGGGCGTTTGAAATGCGCAGTGTGCGTGCACCATATTGCTGTAAAACTTTGCTGGCATTATGAAAGAAGATTAGGTGGGCTTTTATGACTTCTTTTTGAACCGAGTTCGGGTGTAGGCTTTTTTTTCTCCTCTTCTCTTCTCTCCGTCGTTTTGTTCTCCTACGGCGCTCACGCCCATGGCGGATAATGTCTATAGTTAGACATTTTATTGGTTGCTTATATTGTTCCTGTTGTGCGGCAAAATGGCACCCGCATTTTCGAATGGGTTTTCTAATGGATTACGCGGCAGGGTGATGGAATTGCCGTATGTCATGATTTGTACCTCGAGTTTTAAAACAAACCAGAAGTTATCAGCGAGGCGAATAGTCGAGGAAAAGATCATAGACTCGGAAGCGCGGGGCCTAATCTCTTTACAAAGTACACCATCTGCGGCTTACGCTGCAGTATTACACCTCGTCCAAACTGAAAAATCAATCTAGATTTAGAAGGGAGTAAGGGGGAGGGGGGAAAAGAATGAAGAATCTTAACCGAAATGGTCAACGTCCTCGCTCGTTTATATATGCGCCTATAGCTGATTATGGCGGACGAGATAACGCGAGAATGATGCCAAACTTCGAGAGGAGAACTTCTAGTGACAGGTGCGGGAGGAGAAACATGCATTTTACGATACTGCTAGCTATAGCAACCCTTTTTCTCTCTCTTTCTCCGAAGATGTTTCATAACTTACCGAGTTTTCTTCGTTCGATATACTATGTATGCATGTATACTTGGACGTGCTCCTCCATCAATGTTTACCCTTATAACGTGAAGTTGGCAATGGGGGTACTCGGAAGAGGCTTTATAACGAGTGGTATTTTTAACATTTGTCAAGTCTCGTGGGCAACATCGACGTGCTAATTCACTCGAGGTTATCGCTGTTTTTAAACCAATTAATGTATTCTTTTTGTAGACATGACTTCACCACTGTCAACCCCCCATCGTGTTTATCTCAGATATATGATATAAACACACTTTTTATGATGTATCGAGGTATGACTTAGATTGGGTCTAATGACTGCATGGTGACATAAATGTAATTTCTGTCATACATTTAATAAATTCTTGTCATAATTTAATAATACATTTAATAACCAGACTGCTTAGTCCGACTTCATTTTTATAATGAGATCCCCTTCCAAATGGTACTATGTACTGTCTGCATGGCAAAGAATTGAATAGAAATACAGTGGCTTGGTAGATTTTGTAGGAAGTGGATCAGATCTTGGTGCAGTGCACTGTCTCGTACGGTATTTTTCAAATTAAAATTCGGCATTATGTTTTTAAATGCTGTTAGGATTTGTCCCTGGCATACCTCCCATTCTTCCGCTAGGGGGCTGTTTTATTTGCATTACTGGGCCGAACGAGAAGGAGACAGGTCGTCTCCTTACGGAAGTACATGTATCTCGGACCTCACCTTAGCTTCCGATCCCTTGGATTTTTCGCTAAAGTCGGGTGCTTTTTCGTTCAGCAATGAAACAACAATTAATCTCTACAATTATGAGAAGCAGATTTCCAAAATTCGACTACGTAAGTTATGAAATCCTTGAAGTTCATTAGGCATACATGTACATTTGTCAGGGTAGATTGATCCAGTTGCCACATATACGTTATAAAAAATTAATACTTAAACTGCTGGAGTCGATGGAAACGTCGCACTTGTTTGTTTTTTAGAAATTCCGCGCAACTAACAAATCCTTCACATAGAATGCCATTTTTTTTTGTAAACTTTTGCTCCAGAAGGTCATTGTAAACTTTTGAGCATTCAAACTATTTACTGTCGAACTGTGGGTATCGTTCGTGCGTTTCTTTGCGACTATCAGTTGCCATGTTTTAGGATTGACTGTTCTCGGTTTAGCAAACTGATTGCACGTCCAG
This sequence comes from Ommatoiulus sabulosus, assembly GCA_034697705.1. Lineage (NCBI taxonomy): Eukaryota > Metazoa > Arthropoda > Diplopoda > Julida > Julidae > Ommatoiulus > Ommatoiulus sabulosus. Next base: position 6,914 of record JAQGAO010004896.1, read on the forward strand.
TGCCATCTAGTGCACATCGAGGGAAACCTTCGCTCGAATAGAAAGCAGTTCGAATTTGGTAATATTTAATGCTCTGTAAGCATACCTTAAATTTGCATTATCTCGCATTGCTGGGAGTTGCGAGTGAATCGAAGAACGGAGCTGATATAATCCCGTTAACCTCACCGTCTAATCCTCGGGAAATGGAGCATCAAATACAATTTATCCAGTGAGCATTAAATTAGTATCGGAATTCGTAAACCGCGTAGTGTGTCAAACGCATTTCTTCTCCGTCCTAATTCAATTAATAGCAGGCTGGCCCAAGAGACGGCAGCCAGTTGTCGTGTACGGTGTCAGGGAAATTTACTCATTATGCCTAGATCAACTTTATTAATTCGGATCGAAACACGTATTTGTCATCCCTTTTGAGGTAATGACAAGTGCGACGGAAATTTAAGGAGAAGCTTGCCAAATCCAATTTGCTAGGGGTGCGAGAAAATGCGCGTGGAAATGGGGGAGGAATGTCTGAGATTTAATTAACTGTCATTTAATATATCTCTTCGAAATCATCTTTATTGACAAGCCGCTTTTCTTACGCGAGTCGATGTGCCGCCTATTTCTCGAAATTCGCGCGAGAAAATGGCTTCCGTAGATGTTTTGAGTAATTTGAGAAGCATATTATGTACGATATGTAGCTTAGGAAATTCACGAAAATAACTTACAGTAAGTGGCGTTTATTTTTTATCGATTCGAAACGAGTTCATGTTGATATTAGCTAATGTACTATTCCCGAGAAAGTTATAAAGACTGCGTATGTACACGCCATTAATTATGTTTATCTTTTTTTGTTATTGCAGCTACGAAAGAAAATCTCCGTCTTCCGGTTATGGTGTACATCCATGGCGAATCCTTCGAGTGGAATTCTGGGAATACGTACGATGGCAGCGTTTTAGCAAGTTTTGGTGATGTAGTAGTTGTCACGGTCAATTTTCGGCTGGGAATTTTAGGTAAGTTTCGCAATTTTAACGTCTCGATTTCAGTAGCTTGACAACGCTGAACTGCCTAAATCTGACCAATTACAAATTGTGTTATTGGAAAAGAAATCCAAAAGGACGTTTTGATTGTCCTACATCGATCTGTTTTAAATATATCCATTAAGTTGTCGTGCAAGCGCCATTGAAATATACATCCTAAACGTAAAATTAAATAGATAATTTATCTTAATTCTACGTCTTGGAAGACTCTTGATTTAAATCATGCCCTGCGAAAAAAGGAGATGAGCCATCAATGACAACGGGTACATGTACATGTACTTCAATGATGTTTGCTTAAAATATCAGTTTGCAAACCACAAAAATTATCTTATACAGTACATGTATAAACGCATATCCATCGTTATTAACTGATTTAGTATTTACTTCCTAGATAACGCCATATATTCTGAAAACGAGCATAAAGATTATTTTGGTTTTTTTTACCGAATATACATTTCCCATAGAGCACGCTGCCCCTTTTGTACGTGTGTGAAGGCAAACCAGCAATACATAGCTGCACTCAGTGTTTGCCCATTTTTGGGCCAATGTGTCACCAATTTCTTTGTGTACCAACTTTCTAGTTTAGTTTTACGATGCTGTTAACATCATATAGAAGCTTAAAGTACTAATTTCCGTTCGTTAGAAATGATACCGAACATTAGATAGTTAAGTAGAAAAAAACTGATTAATTAGAGCCTTTCAATCTCGGCGAGTGTTGGCACGTCGCGTTTGTTGTTCGAGTTTTTATCCCAAATTCCTATCTTACGCCTAACTTAATTTTATCTTGACGCCTTATCTTACATTTTCCAGCGTTTATCTTCAGCAGTCCCACGCAATCTCTTCCCCTCTCTCTCTTTTTTTCTCTCGCCTGTCCCTTCTTTTCCTCCCCACGGCATCCTTCTTGAAAAAAAAAATTCTTTAGCAATTTTTCTGCTTCACTCATTAATTTCAAAGCTTCTCGCGCATCTTTGTAGCAACTTGCATTTATTTGTGACTTTCATTTTCCTTCTGCTCCAGCAATTTCCGTTTTCTTGAGAAGCTGTGCTTCAACAACCTGACTTGTTTGCCATATTTCCTCGTAGCTTTTCCCCCCTTTGGCTTTCAGTGCTTCTTTGATTCTTTTTTCCTTATTTTTCCGAACATGCTTTTTTCCCAGCATGTCACTACTGCTCACTTTTCTTCGCATCATAACCGAACGTTGATGTTGCTCGTTGGAAGAGCGATGAAAAGAAATGCCGAAGAGATGGCTGCTGGGACGGCTAGGTGACTTTGTGGTTAGCGGGCCATAAAGTTTTCGAGCTTTCATCTGATTTCCTGTTTCGCCACACAATTTCGGGTAGATTAAAAAACACAGCAGTTGTCCTCACTAACACAATGACGCAGCTGAGAAGATGTGGGTTGCTCAATAGCAATCGCAGATGGCTTATCTGAAACGTTTCAAAACAAGTGCCTGAGCTTGCTTTCATTCTTTTTTTTCTTCTTGCTTTTGAACATTTCAGATTTTCTGTCATTCGGTTGACTATGTCCTAGGCACCTAGAAGGGAAACCCTGTTACTCTACTCTCTTTCGCTTTCGCAGATCAATATCTCGGCTCGACGGTCTGTTGCTGTAGTTTTGATTTTTTTTTTTCATCAGTGTTGCAAATTCACGCCTGATGAAACTCGTTTTATGCAATCTGATGGTAGAATTGATCTTTGGCTTCGTTCAGTCAGGTTTTTCCTTAGCATTTTTGTCGAATAAATGTTTTCCGAATAATCTTCGAAGCAGGTGTTCAAGTGGAAACACCTAGGATATCGTACCCATTCAGCTACAGTCAAAGTTGCGTTATTTAATTTAAAAAATGCGGGTGCAACGCTTCCTGGCGAATGCTTTTGCTAGCAATCCGAACGAGCATTTGATAGTTGGGCGAACCTTAATATGCGGCTATGCAAAGCTGGTTCGAAGAGTTTTAGGATATAGGAAAGGAATTTATTGGTGGGCGGAGCTATTATTGGAAACAGTTTAGCACGTACCTAAGTTAAACTTTCGCTTTGTATTCATACTGCATATCGATCCGGTTATTATCTGAAGATGTCTCCAGTTATAACTAGTCATTATTGGCGTTAGCTATAATTTGGTAAAGCGATGACATGTTTTAGACACAGCGAATCGATTACTTGTAACACTATGAATAAAAATTATCCTCGGTAGTATTGCTGTGGTGAAAAGGATGGAGAGGTGAAACTATCATTTAAAATTGAAAACCTTCTGATTTAAAATAACGTTGCAATTAAATATCGTTAAGACTGATCTCAAGGGACGTCAAAATTTGTTCGTTTCAACCGTAGTTCGTATAATCGGAAGTCAGGCGAAAAGATAACTTCTAAAGTAAGAGCTAAAGTTTCATCGAAGTTTGATGAAATCCTACCCTATACGAACATGGAAGGTGCTGCAACTTTTATTTGAGAATTCCCCGTTATAACCTACATTTTATTTTATACTAACCGTAAAACCCGGGCAAAGTTGCCAGGGCTGTATTTACACATAGCCACAAATATACATACATACATCTCTTCTTTATATGGTTGTCTAAAGCTCTTTTTGACGCAACATATAGCGCGAATGCTCGGGAACTCCAAAATTCATTTGTTTTAACCGATAATGTATAATATCCGAATTCTGAATTCATCTTAAACGAATAAATTAACATTATTCATACATACCCAATATGACGGGGAATGGAAATCAATTGGTGCGGTCAGAAATTCGTATAAATCGAGTTCTGCTTAATGTGATTCCCCTGTATCTTAAATACCAATAATAATGTTCATCCCTTAGATTGTTCCACCAAACTGAAATAAAATTCAGAAACAAACTTGGCAAAAGCATTTCTACTTTCACGAATGCGTTAGCTCTGGGCGCGTTGCTGCGCTTTCATAATTTTCACGTGTTGGGGGATTAACGAGTTTAAAATTACACGTAAAATTGCTGTAGCGTCGAGCCCTAACGGATAATAACATAATTCTCTCTTCCTCTTTAGGGAAAAAAAAGCTCCACGTAGGCACGCTTCTTTTGCGGGTCTCAGCAGGATCTGATAAGATGCCAAAATACAACACATTATTATTAAGGTGCGAAGGGAATCCAGCCTTGTATAATTAATTACAGTTCCTCCGATGTCTACGAATTGCCCGCTAATGCCAAGAGGAACGTTCTTGGCTGCGAGTCGCCTCTGCACTTTATTACATTGGGTGGAAAAAAAATAACTACGGTCAACTTTTATAAGAAAATTTGACCCTACTTGTATGTAGCGAGCCAAAGAGCATTCATAATAGATCTCGAGCCGTGGATTCGGTTTTCTTATAAAGGTTCTAAAGCGTCTCGAAAATCCTGGGGGAATTAGGCCCTCTTTTGGTAATTACATTTCTCATTGCATCTCGACGTATTTCACTCGCCTTTCTATCTAAAATGCATGACCCGTGAGTTTAGCGAGGACCAGCCACCGATGACATAATCGCTTAGGTGAGAATCTCGCTGGTGTTTATTAACGTTGAAAGCCCCGCTAATTTCGACGAAATCAATCGAAGCGCATGCATCTTTTACGAGTTGTTGAACGCTGGAATAAATAGGGGATACTCGGACATAATGACTCGCACGCGCACTTTGCTGGAAGTGTACTTATACGTGCGCAATAACAGCTCACGAATTGGTTTATAAAGTTATCTTCGGGTCAAATGAAATGCCTAATACGCTTTATTAGGGGTTTTACGAATATCACTTTGACACTCGTGAATTCACGTGTGCAAAAGGAATGCGTCAATTGGCTTAAAAACCAGCCATAATCTTTGGGGAAATTGTTTAAAACAATTATAATTAGCTTGTCGATTATCCGCACATGGCTTCGCAACTGCCAAAGTACGATTCGTGAAACTTCTGTTCGAGTAGTTAGTACGCACCTCATATCGCGTTCCATGGGCGGGCATCTTTTACAACTCTGATTTTCCATTTAAATTTTCAAGGATTTCCTAAAACTCGCAAAACTGAGATACGTACATGAGATCTATTCGATATGTACTAGAGGTATTTTAATTGCTTTATCTATTCAATTATTTTACTTTTTTTTCCAATTTTAACACACACACAAAAACAAAAAGTTTTCACTTTGGACCTTGAACATTATTGGGATTGTAAAATCATCAAAAACTATAATTTTTGAAAGTCAATTCAGTAACTAATTTTAAAATCTTATTTCATCGTAGCTCTTCCCTGTACTTTTACAAAAACATTGATTTTGGCAAAATATATATTTAGCGTTATACAGTAATACATAAGTCATTTAAGTTAACGATCAAGTTATGAATCCGCTGAAAATTTAATGCACGTTTAACGAACACGCTACATGAAACAGTTATTTGGCTTAGTGTCGATTCAAACCTCGATCCTGATGTTAAAAAAAAGTTGGCCTTCCTTAAGACACATCGATCAAGCTCTAAAAATGTAGGTCTCTGGCTGCGAGGCAATATAAAATCGATAAAATAAATAAGGGTTAATGTGAGATATCTGTCATAACCTCATTTAAGGATTTGTTATAACCAGACATACCCCGATGGCCTAACTGTAAAATCTCTTCGACTAAGTCGAGGATGAATGGATGTTCGATGAAAAAAAGAGAGACTTTATATCAAACTCCCACTGGCCGTGAGTCCATGTATTTAGTAGAGGATTGAAAAGAATGTGTCCCGCGAATCAAACATCTAGGGAAAAAATCTACTTCTGCCAATTTATGGTCCCAGGCCTTTGGTCGTAGCATTTAGCCCGAGCAAAACTGGCCAGGTTATTTATTAAGTCGATATCTCTCAACTGTCGAGGATAAATTTAGTAGCATCCTTCAACTCGGTCGGAAGTCCGGTCCCATGTGCCTGCCTGACCTAATAAATAAGATTGAATCAGTAAAAAAGCGCTAGAGTAATTCCATATTTTGCAAGGACCATCGAGAAGAAGCCAATACAACTATTGGCGCTTTACAGAAAAAAACCAGTTGGTTTAAAATATCCGGGTTTTTTTTTGGCTATTTTGGTAAATGTTCTAGAGGCTGTGTGTATTGATATATGGCGAGATATAACAAACGTTCGCTCCTTTATAAGGAAAGTGTATCGTAAAAGTATCGTCTTTCAACCGTAGCTATATATTACAACCTCATTGACAATTGAAATCATGTAGAAAACACCCCACTATCCTTATTCCCAACTGACTGTAGATGGCGCTGTTATTTTAAATTCTGGGAGCGTCATAGTTTAAAGAGTTTGAAGAAGGAACAAGTTCCATGTTATTATAAACCACTCTAGATGTACGGATGATCTACTGTACTATTAAAAGTTCCAAATCAACTCCTGTAAGAAAAATACTTTATTTTTAAACCTTTTTCCTCCAATATGGGTAGATTTGTCGTCCGCTTTTCCTCGTGTGGTTAAAAATTCGTTGCAATTCTTCATGAATGTTTCAAATTTTAAAAACACATGTAAACATACAGGATAAATTGAAATCGTTCCATTTAATTAAGTATTATTCAAATCAGGATTTACTTTCAAATTCCCTATACTTGCAGTATTCGTACTTTTGTATAGAACTTACGACTCACTTAAATTGAGAGTAAATTAAATGATTCTGGATTGTATGATATACAGTACATGTAGTTAGAAAGTTGTACGCATTTTTTCCAACAATTAATGTTCGAAAAATTGTACCCGAACTGTGGACGACCTAATGTTTACTTGAAAGGGGCGAACAAACTAGCTGTTATGGAAGTAAAAATACGTTTTATTTTCGGTTGAACATTTGTGGAGTTTGTTATAAAGAATTTTTATTTCATGGGAAAGGTTGATTATGCGCTTCGCGAAGATTGCTGATGCCATACTTCATAATTGAGATGCGAATGGCCTCTGGTTTCATATACGGTATATATTATGAAGTTTCTAGTACTTATCTCGCAGATAAAGGCCGTTATTTTTGGCCGGAAATAAGAAACTTGCATGAACAGGCTGTTCTTCGGTATGTGTTTCTTCAGCTTCTACGGCATTTTTCTTAAAATAACGGAACGTATATCGTTGATGAACGATGGCGGCAAGACGAGCACCGGAAATTCAGTCTATCATTACTCGGTAATGCGCAGTACATTATAAGGACATTCAACCTGTTCCATTAAATTTGCTCGCATTTGGTTTTGTAATTGTTAATGGTAACTTTAAATGAATTTTAAGGGACATGTATTGATATAAACAGCTTTTAGGATAAATAAGGATCACTTATTTGATGATTTTTTGATTCACGACCATTTCTAATAATAGCAGGGTGGCCACAGGTCAGGGAAGTCAGCGAAGTCAGGGAAAAGTCAGGGAAATTTGTGAGTGGTCAGGGAAATTTTCCGAAATAAAAGCAAAATGCTGTCCCTGCTCTCAGTCTGTTAG
>JAQGAO010004897.1:0-14365 GCA_034697705.1 Ommatoiulus sabulosus
AAAAGTGGAAGCTGGAAACAAGGAGGAAGCGACGTGAAAACAGCGGCTGAAAACTCACTCCACTGCGTTTCCACCCTTTCTTCCTATCAAGTTAATTGTTATGAGTTTCGTCTGCGCAAAACAAAAACAGTTTTATAGCAGTTCTTGGAATATTAACCATTTAAGTGCTAATTTTACGTTTTTTTTTAACAAGTTCCAGATGCGGTAGACTGACCGAAAAAAATTCACCTAGACGTTGTTTACTCGTTTTGCATTTTTCGTCGTAATTTCAATGAGTGCAAGCACCGATTCCCCCGCCATCTTTTGCCCAAAATAGGAAATTTCCCCCGCATTCCTTAAACCTGACTAATGTTTCAGGTTGCCACTTCCTCTTTTTTATTTATTTATTTTTTCTTTCAAAAGGTGACTGTCAAAAACCCTCCTTGTTTTCATCCGGTCCAAGGCAGCACCCCCTGGTGACCGCGGGCGAAATACCTTCGCATAAAGTCATCCACAAACAAACGGAAAAGAAAAAAAGGGTAAAGGATTTTAAAAGTGGATTTTTTTGCACCCTATACGTAATTAATGGTTCGTAAATGCTATTTGCGATGAAAAGTCGATGAGACGAAGCACTTGGAAGTGGAAATATTGAATCATATATATATACTTAGTGATGTCACTATGTCATAAAATTCAAGTCTGCTTCAGTTTACGAACTGCGGACTTTGAACTGTTTGCTCGGTTAGTATTTTCTGCTATAGCGGTTGGGAATAAGGTCATTGAGCCTTAGCTGGTTGCATCGGTAACATTTAAAGGAATAAAAAGCAACATATTTATGATTTTATTAATATGAAAACGGACAATTTCGTTGAGTAACAATAGACCAACTAACAGCGGCGGCCATTTTTGACGGTGACACGTGACAGCGATCATGCAAGTTTCACCAATAAAATTACGTGGTTTACGATTTTGCGCAAATTTTGGTTATAAATGTATAATGATTATAATATGTAACCAATATGTAAGTGGAAGAACTGCGAATTTATGATAGAACGTAGGCCTACTTATTTCCATTCCCCGTCCGAGGGCATGGATGGATACTTTAATTTCTTCTTTTAAAACTAAGTTCCAATCCGGATATTAGAAATGTTCGGTTAAAACGAAGGAATTGTCGAGTTTCCGAGCGTTCGCGCTATGTTACATTAAAACGAACTTTGGGCAATTTGTATAGCTAAAAAGTACGTTATGACGGGGAATTTCCCTATAAGACGAAACTTTTAGTTCTTATTGTTGATGTCGTGTTAGTTGACTTCTGATAGTATACGAACTGTATACGGTTTAAATCAACAAATTTTAACGTCCCTCGAAATTCGTCTTAACGAGGTTCGACCGTATTTTCCAAAACTGCGCTTTTGCTCTAAAATACGTGTTACTGGTTTTCATCATAAGGTTGCTTAATACGAAATACAGTGAAGTAGCTCGGTTAGTGATTTTGACCGAATTAAGCGGCTGACCGAAATATACGATGAACGTCAAAATGCACGTTAAAGATTGACCTTACCAAAATAATTTGCCCTGTTTTAAATATACATCTATTTAATTGTAGATACTGTATAAATTTACATAATTATAAAATTTTACTTATAAAAAATAGTTGAAGTAGTTTGTTGTTGCCGGTTTGCTGCAACGGCTGATGCCCGCATGGGTTTTGTCCAAACGTGTCCGTGCTTGGACGAAACACGCTCAAACTTGTTTGGCGCGTTTGCGATATGTAGACACTTGGAAATTTGATCGAATTATGCGATGAGATGACCGAATTAGGCGACTTTTTTGTACATTAGGGCAGCATAGGAAAAAATCCGTTCCGACTGTTTCGACCGAATAAAATGGCTGACCGAATTAAGCGTGATCGAATTAACAGGCTTTCACTGTACTGGAGTTCGCCACCTTGTCGTGCCGTCGACTTTTTAACGTTACGCAAATTAAAGTTATAACATAATAAGGTATGCGGCCATAAACATGCGAGAGGGGCTTGAGTTGACCAATCAGAACCGAGAAGCTAAACCACACAAAAAACCACGCTAGTGACTACCAAATAAAGGCATATGAACTCGGTCATTAAAAGCCACGCATAGTTGCAAATTAATGGCTTTGTCAGACTTAATTCAAAAGAAAACTTAATATCGAAGTTGAATGATTCAGCATGTTTGCTACTGCGCAAAGGCTCGATAAAAAGATTTAGAAAAAAATGGCGGCTGACTAGTTTTTGCTTCGAGTCTGCTGCGGGCTTAAGCGGCTCATTTTTCATAAAAATATAAAAGAGTAATGCTAAAAGCGTGCATAACTCATTATAAAGACATTGTCTTTTAAGTATTTAGTCTGAGTATTGATGAGATTGCGTGCTAAACATGAGGCATCGGTCAGTTTAATGAGCATGATAATAACTCATGATCAAAGTTATTTCAACAAGCAAAATTAATAGACGGCCATTTTCTTCATAATAAATTATGGCACATAGTCTAGGCCATAAAACGTTGGAAACAATGCTTGAAAAGGTACACGTATACCGGAGGTTCCATTTTAAAGGATCCAATGAAACGTTTCGGAAAATATAGGCACGTATAAAAAAGTTTTTAGTTTTGAAGGGAGTCCCAAGATGGCGTCTCTGATGGTGAAGGCCTACAAAAAATGTTCCAAATGTAACAATTTTCTACGGTATTTTTTACGTAGCATTCGAAACTACCTATACAACAGCGACGTCTATGCTAAAACAGACAGCGCCATCTTGCGACTCTTCAAAACAAGACTTGTCTAGAACTTTTTTACTCTGTAACGTGCATATACATTGTATCTTTCGAGATGTTTCAGTGGATCATTTAAAATGGGATACCCGGTATATTGAATAAAAAGTTAGAAAAAACATTAATTTCCCGTTGAACAAACGTTGCTTTTTATAGTATGGAGCAAATGCTTCAATTCACTTGAGTATGTACTCCGAGTCAGAAGTTATTCGAGGCTTTTAATAACGATGTAAGAAAAAGTAAAGGTTTAAGTAAAAAGACCCAGCGAGTGTTTCAATGTCTCGAGAACTTTACGTTTTTGAAAGCTTGTGATAAACATGTTAAAACATTTGGACATGCAAATTTCAAATATTGAAACGAGTCTAAATACTATCAATTTTTTGGACATGAGACGTTTTCGACTTGTCCAAATACAAGGTTCCTTCAGAAATTTCATTTTAAACTTCCCTGACTTTTCCAGGTTTGAAAAAAAATTCCCTGGCCAATGATAATGTAAAAAATTGATATTTTCCAAAATCGACACAGGAAAATATTTTTCAAAATTATCTAATGAAATTTTGAAAATTAAAAAACAAATTTGCATGAATAAATTTTAAAAAATTGACAATTTTGTATTTGGAAAATGTAGAATGTTTTGCAAATTTTGTCCTCGGAAAAATTTGCAAATTTTGCACATTTTTACTGGAAAAATGTAAAAATGGGCACTGACTACGTTGAATTTCCCTGACTGTTTAAAAAAAGTCATTCTTCTCTGACATTTCCATGTTTTCCATGCAGGTCTGGGGAACCCTAAATGGAAGTAATACTTGGGGGAAAAATAGATGTCCACGAGGGTTAAATTCAAAAGTTTTGAATTTTATAGTTTTGAAATGAGTATTAAGAGAATGATTAAAATATAAGTTTGCGCTATATTTAGTAATCAAAATAAGAACGCATTTTTTTTGCGATAATTTACAGACATTATTATTAAAGTTGCGTTATGTGCTCAGCATATAATTATAGTGACCAAAAATCGAGGCTAGGTAGAAGCAATAAAACCCATTGCAGATTAATTTCAGAAAGAAATAAGACATAAATAATATTACGCCGTATATGCTACATGCAAAGTTAAAATGTTGAATTACTTCGCAGATTTGTCTCCAAACGTGCAATTAAAAGCCAATCCTTGTCCATAAATATGATGTAAAAGATACTTATTTTTGTCCTCCCCTCCCAAACCCCCTTGAAATGTTATTTCGTTATATCGGTGATAATTTCGCTATTTTATCCGAGATAACATTCACGGCAAAGCAATCAGGTCACAATTTGTAAATAAGAAAAGATAACGCAACATTACACGTATTATTAGTCCACCATTTTGATTGCGCAATATATTTCAATTTTAATACAGGGTGCACGTCAACCAATTTCTGATCCTAGTTTATCTACCGTGACGTGTTCGTAACATTCTAAATTACCTTTAAGGATGCGATGATGAACATACAATTTCAAGAAAAATGAACAATATATATAAAATGGACTTGGAGTATATAGTATGTCACAATTACGTAAAATAGTTTCAAATAATATTCTGGTAGAATAATTTCAAAACTTGGCAAATCTGTAGAAAAAGTACACTGTTTGTTGCAGATGTTTGTTGCCTGAGCTTGACTCGCTGGAGTGATACAAAATATGTCCAAAACTTCCAAATGTACAATGTACATGGCTTTGAGAGGTGTCCAAACATGTCCTTGACACTAACATTTAACATATTCATGATACGTTAAATGTTATAATCGATTATGAATACGTCTCAAACATGTACTTTTGAGTCTCAGATTACTCATTCCGAGCATATTATCGAACAATTTGGACAAACATTGACATGGTTTTACATGTCACATGAGGAACTTGACATTTCCCAAGCACTGCATATTTTAAGAAAAGACATCCTGAATAACTCGAAAAGTAAAGTTAGTGACTCGCTGGTAAAATTCTGATAACATTGATTGATACAAGTGCTTGTACTTAAGTATGCATTTTATCCTGTATTTTTTCTAAAAAAAATTGTATTAAAGAAATAAAAAGAATAAGACAGTTGCGGATTGACGACTGCAACGAGACTACAAAAGAGGTGCCACAAAGCTTGGCATCAAAGAGCAATATTATCCTCGAAATTTAGTCGATGCCATTAAATCAATTAAAAAAATTAAATAATCTTAACAGAAAGGCTCCATGTGTGCATTTTTAAGTTAAGTCGCAGATACAGTAAGTAACTCGTGCACTTGACAGACGATAACGAGTAACAAAGGAAACAGCTCGCTCGGAGCTGCCAAAAACTTATGCTTTCATCAGCAAAAAAACTCCAGCCTAATTTTTTCTAGTCATCCGAAAAGCATTCGGAAGAAAGGAATATAAGAAAAAGTTGGAGCCAAAGGCTTATCGGAGTTGATTACAGTAGAAGTTAAAACTCACTTCGAGTAAGGGGCCATTCAAAAAGGACGTCTTCATGTAGGGTGTAGGGGAAGGATGGGGGGGGGGAGGTAGTTTGAGTGACGGACACAATGCGGACAGGGGGAGGGAGGGGTATGACTAACTTGGTCGTCCACTCGATAAAATAATGTCAAATAAAAACAGTTCCCAAAGTAAAAGAGAAACTGAGCGCCATATCGCGTAGGTGATGTGTTTAAAATTGCAAAAGTCAGTAAAAGGGGTACCTCCAGTGCTGAAAAACCTGGAAAAGTCAGAACTTAAAAGCTCGATCAGGGTTCATTCGCAAACTTTAAAATTTTCCCAGTATAAATTTGAAAATTTTTCATTTTTCTCGAGCATAAACTCGCAAGATTTTCGAACTTTTTCCGAGGTCATCTGTACACATTTTTCAACGTTAAATTTTCTCGAGGACAAATTCGCAAATATTTCCATGTTTTTCCGAGGACAAATTTGCAATTTGTAAAATTTTCAACATTTTCCGAGGAGAAATTTGCAAAATTTCCAACAGATTCTGAGGACAAATTGGCAAAATTTTCAACCTTTTCAGAGTAGGCTACAAAATTTACGTTTTTCGAGTACGAATTTGAAAAACGTTCAACATTTTTCGAATACAATTTTTCAAAGTTTCGGACGTCCGAATTAGGGGGAGGGGGATTCTTAATTAACCGGACACAATGCGGACAGAGGGTTGAGGAGAGTCCAACTTTGGGCAAATTTTAAGTGACGTCCTTTTTGAATGGCCTCTAAGGGTGCAGTGTAACCTTCTGTCGAGTTGATAATGAATGGGTCAGGAATGAATGGGTCATGAAAATGGTAGCTGTGACGACACTAAATGTGGTTGAATAGTGTTATTAAAAAGTGAATTTTTGTGACGTGACAGATGAGGTTCATCAGCATACAGTCGAATCCCGTTAATACGAATTTCGAGGGACGTCGACATTTGTTTGTTTAAACCGCAGTTCGTATTATCGGAAGTCAGACATTAACGTTGACTTCAACGTTCTTCAACTTCGACGTTAGGAACAAACGTTTCAACTATATTTGGATGAAATCCTACCCCCTGTATATCAATGGGATATGGTACTGCATCTTTGACTGGAGAATTCCCCTTTATAACGTACTTTTTTATAATTTCCAAAGTTCGCTTTAACGTAACATACAGTAGCGCGAATGCTCGGGAACTCCAAAATTCATTCGTATTAGCCGAAAATTTGTACTATCCGAATTCGGAATCTGTTTTAAACGAAGAAATGAACAACATTCGTCCATACCTTAGGACGGGTACTGGAAATGATTTCGTATTATCAGGAATTCGTATTAAGAGAAGCTTCTTAATGAGTTTCTACCTCAATCAATCAGACCTCAATTAGTGTTGAACAATTTGGTGAAATGAGATCTTATCCTACCAAAACCCAAAATAACTGAAATAACAAATATACATTTAAGGAAAGTTTTTTTACGCAAAAAACAAATGTTTAATCATGCGGCAATGCAATTGATGCATTTCATAATACGAGGTTTATTTGAGCAAAAATTAGTAAATTCAATACATTAATTATGACATAGCAAATTTAAGTAAGATTTAATGATTCACGTAATAAGCACTTCTCAATGAAATGAGCTAATTTCGTGTATTTTACCAAGATAAAAAGGGGAACCTTGGAGGACTTTAAATTTAAAGTGAATGCATTAAAAACTTGTAGATTTTAATACATTTTTTTAAAAAATAACTTTTCTCGACAAGATCGGGTTTAATTAATCGAATTAAAATTCATAAACTTAAAAAATAAGTTTTCGAAAACATGTACATGGAATTTTGCCTTTCCTTTTACCTCACGATATTTTAATGCTGATAGTAGGTTACTGAGTTAAATTGCATTGAAAAACTATTAAATAAAATATTAAGAAATCTGACGAACTTCATAAAGTTATTACTTAATATTTTATGTTTATTTTTGCAAAATAAAGTTTTAGAATTGAAGCGCTGACAACTGCATATCATTTTTAAAACACGTGACTTATTATTTTGATTAAAAAATTCATAGGAATAATCTTAGTTAGCGAATTAACCCACGTTCAAAAGGGATTTGTCCTTGTACTAAAACGTGCCGTTTTGTAAGAAACGTGTTTACAAATTTTTCCTTTTGACTTTAATAAATGAAGTGTTTTCCCAGGACTTTCATTGGCGAATACATGCCAAGCACGGAGTTAACCCAAGCCTCACTCGAACCCCCCAAATATTTCAGTGTCACAAAAAAAGCTGGAGTGGTTTGAGCGTGGCCTTAATTTATCACTTCTTGTATTCCCTCGTGGCAAATATGTTATTCACATTTCATAACGTGATTTGTACAACATAATAAATAATGAATCACGAGAAAAAAAGGAGGTGAAGGGACTTTTCGCAGTCACCCACCCAATGTCGCCATGTCCCACTTTTTTTAAAGCTTGTTGGATTATGAGGCAAAAATTCGGAAAATTTTTCTCAGTTTTTGTTGCTCAGAAACGGTGAAGTAACCATCCCTCCCGAGTCTGAAATTCGCTATTATAAGACGAACCCAATGTCCGAGGATTTAAAGTCACACCCATGTTTTCGAGAAAATTTCAAAACAATTAAGTCTTATTTTGCGAAATTACAAAAACAATCTAATGATCGATGAGCAGCTGGTTTTAAAGGTTTTGAAAACAATTATGCGCCTCAAATTTATGGTTGTACGAACTCATTTCCAGTCCCCGACCTTGAGTATGGACGAATAATGTTAAGTTCTGCGTTAAAGACTAATTCCGAATTCGGATATTACAAATTTCGGCTAAAACGAATGAATTGTCGAGTTCCCCAACATTCGCGCTATTTTACGTTAAAACGAACTTTAGATAATACGATAAAAGGTACGTTATAACGGGGAACTCCCCGATAAAAGTTACAGCACCTACCCATCCATATATGAAGGGTAGAATTTCATGAAATCTTAGTTCTTATTGTTGAAGTCATGTTTTTGTCTGAGTTCTAATAATACGAACTACGATTTAAACGAATACATTCTGAAGTCCCTTGAAATTCGTCTTAACGCGGTTCTACGGTATTTTAAATACACGTATGTTCACGAAGAAATTCAGATAAATTATTTTTCCATTATTTTCATTCAGAATATATTTCTTTAATGTTTAAAATGCTTTATAAAGAAAACAGTTTTGAACAATTCCTATTCAGAAAAATGTGTAGTTATTTTAACGAAAATTTATTTTGAAATAATTCTCATTCAAAAAATTGTATTAAAAATTAACATTCAGAAAAATTAACTTCAAACGTTTTATATATTTTCAACACATTTATTTTAAAAATGTAAGATTTGACGCTGTACGTTGGAGACAATGCATTTTAAAGGCGTTTTGAGGCGTAGTGTCCAAATTGTTTTTAGAACAATTTGCATGAATCTCAAAATAAAGAATGTTCTTTTGACTTATGTAGCAAATGGCTACAGATAAAAATCCATTTTTAATAAACTGTTCGGCAGATTTTGGCAATAGTTTAGACTATAACTAAATTATTTCCAATTTGCAGCAACACGTATTTATCGAATAAATAACAAATTTGACAAGGTTAAAAGTACGCTTGGCAATTGCTCAAGACAGACAAATTAATGAACGCAGTGCGCTTGGGTTTAACGCTGTTTAGGCTGAGCAACACTTCTTGGAAAATAAACTCATAACGCGTAACGTTCAGTCGCTGAAAATGCGGTTATAAATATGCCAATCTTGATTATAAACAATACAAACCACGAGAGTGGAAATGTTCACTTAACAAAAACGTTGAAATTTTTTTTTTTAGAAAAAATGGTTTGCTAAAAGGATTAGAGGGAAATCAATCAGAAATAACTGAGTTTGTATTTTAGTAAGGGACCATTCAAAAAGGACGTCTCATGTAGGGGGGTAGGGGGAGGGGTTTGGTTGAGTCAAGGACACAATGTGGACAGGGGGAGGGAGGGGGGTATGACCAACTCGGACGTCCGCTTGATTAAAAAATGCCAAATAAAATCAGTTCCCAAAGTAAAAGGGAAATTGAGCGCAACATCGCATAGGTGATGTGTTATAAATTGCAAAAGTCAGTAAACAGGGTACAACTAGTCCTGGAAAACCTGGAAAAGCCAGAGAACTTAAAATCTCGATCTGGATCCATTTGCAAACTTTCAAATTTTATTTTCCCAGTAGAAATTTGCAAACTTTTCATTTTTCTCGAGCATAAACTCGCAAAATTTTTCAATTTTTTCCGAGGTCATCTTTACAAAATTTTGCACGTTTTCTCAAGGGCAAATTCGCAATATTTTTCACGAATGTCTTCAACATTTTCAGCTGTTTTCGAGTACAAATTTATAAAATTTTCAACAGTTTCCGAGGAAAAATCTTCAAAATTTACAACAAATTGTGAGGACAAACTGGCCAACTTCTCAACCTTTTCAGAGTACAAAATGCACGTTTTTCGAGTACAAATTTGCGAAACTTTCAACATTTTCCGAATACAATTTTTTTATGTTTCGGACGTCGAAATGGAGGAGGGGCGGAACTCCTGATTGACCGGACCCAATACCGGCTAAGGGCAGGGGAGAGTTCAATTTTGGGCAAATTTTGAGGACGTCCTTTTTGAATGGCCCTAAATGTTCTGCATGTAACTATAATTTAAAAGGAAAACAACAACGAAGAAAATGTGCGAAGACTAATAAACCCTGAAATTTATTATGGTAAAAAAAACGAAAACGATAATAAATTGTTTTGAAAATGCATATAGCGGGGATTTCCCCAAAAAACGACTGCGGAAAACATTTCAAAATATTCAGAATGTAAATTCATTTACCGTACATGTACACAAATCCTGAATTTTAAATTCTCAAAGTTTTGTATTTCGTTAAAAAATCGAAGAGCATTTCTTGAGTTCACTACGGAAATTTTGCAACAATTTGTCGACCCATCGTCAATTTTTTTTTTTTACAAAATCATAGAAAATATCTCGGTTTCGATACCTTTCCCAATTTCTAATCAAATCCCCAGAAAATATATCCATTTTACCCTACAAGTTCCCAGATAATTTTCTATTTTTGCCAACAATTTTCATACAAACTCCAGATTTTATTACGAATTATCAAAAAATTCAATTTGTTTTTACAATTTATCGAAACAATTCAAGATTTCGCTACAATCTGTTAAATAAATGCAAGATTTCGCAAAAAAATAAATTTTCAGATTTTTCCGCAGATATCTCAAAAACAATTTCCAGAAAATATTTCCAGTTTTCGACACTTCAAACTGTCAGCAAAATTCCAGTTTTTGCTACAATCTTTCAAACAATTTCCAGGAAAAAAATTCCAGTTTTCGCAGGCAGTTCCCAGACAACGTTCAGATTCGCCACAAACTCTCCACGAATTATTTCAGATTTTTTTACAGAAAAATTCCTCGATTTTCAACAGATTTCCCTCAGCAACAGAATCCTCAAATAGCGGACCCCCTTCGACCCTCGGGGTCTTGTCAAACCGGAACAATTCCAGAATTCCCACTCGGGGAAGGCAACAAACCGAATTTATTTTCGGCGTTTTAAAACGCTTTTAAAACTCGGTTAATAAAATCGGACAATGATTGGTTTTTTCTCACCGACATCGTGGTTTTCACCGTAGTTGTCTTAACTACCGTGGTCGTTATCGAAATGCCGTTCCACATGGTCGTCGGTCGTAGGAGGGTGGTGCTTTTACAACCTTAAAATGTTGCTCGGATGATGATTAATTCAAGGCGAATGTAGGCCAAGATCACGTTGAAAATATAAAAAAACCACCGCCTGCACGGGGAGAAAAAAATTCACCGAAAAAACAATGGAAAACGAACTTCCTCAATGTCCATTTTCACAGAAATTCCGAGAGAAAATTCCGCGAAACATCCGATGGATCAAACAAACTGGCAGCTAGCATCTTCAGCCAACATCCTCGTTTGAGACTAGTCGATTTTTCAACCTTGGTTATATTTCAATAACTCCGTTTCTGATCCAGATTTTGGCAATAGCCCAGGTCCAACACCGACGAGGGTTGAGGGACGAACTGATGGAGGAGGAGGAAAGGGTGTCAACGCATTTCCCGCCCAAAAATCCCCCGCCAATCAGAGCCCGAAAAGACTATGACAATATGTATGAAAAAACAAAAGTTGGCAACGAAGCCAACCATTGAGTTTTAGGGGGTTTGAAAAGGGGTTGGAGAGGCACCCCCTCGGTGGGGGTGAAAGGCTAAAAATATTTTTAAAAATCATGGCCCACCTTCATTATGCAACGATAAATCTATAACGGTGACGTCATATCGTTTCATAAAAAAGACATTTTCGTTAATGAAAATGCGGTTGTACCACGATGAGCTAGAACTAATAATAGGGGTACTCGGATGGATACGTTACGAATAGCACTTTTGGCAGTCGTGAAGTCACGTGAGCATAAACGCCACGCTCATTGATTTAGAAAATCATTCGAAGTTATCGTCGTTTTTATGCCAATTAATGCACTCCTGTCGGCACTGCCAAAAGTGCCTTCGTAACGCTTCTGTCTGAGTACACCTTATATAAATGATAATTGAAAGCAAAATTTGGATTTTAAAATATCTGAAGGTCGGGCCTCTATAGTCAGTATTCACGCGATTTTAGCGATTTTTATTGTAAATCTAATATATTTATATAATTTACAAAAATACATTTTAAAATATTTTTTTTCGAATTTCATTTATTAAAGTTGTGTTTGTTGTCACTAAGACTAACTTACCATTTGCCTAATTTCCTATTTTTTAGTAACTAAATATATTTTAAAATGTTTTACTGTAAATTATTTAAATATATTATTAAATTTACAAAAAAAGTCGCTAAAATCGCGTGAATTTATCGTTGAACTTTTCATTTCAATCAAGTCACAAATTTTCCTTATACTGTATTATACAGTATTTTTCTTTCCATTTTTAAAATGATACCCAAAAATAAATGCAAATCTTAAAATTTGTTTAAAAATATTTGCATTTATGTACTAAATATCGCTTCTAATTTATTAAATGAATTAATTTCTGACAGTGGATTTTATTATAATTGCTAATATTACAAATTTATTATTTACCGGTACTCAATTTACTAACACTTACGTGCAAAAAATAATTCAACTAACCGTAAATTGAGCCTGAAATTAATATTTTCATTTTTTTATGTAAAAAATCAATTTCATTTTTTGCATCTACATGTAAATACTACATTTTGATATCATAAAATTATGCAGAAATAATGCTAAAAGATAAAACGAAAACTGTTTTCAATGGAATTCTACAAATTGTTAATTTAGCTTTCAACTTAAGCCCACTTTGAAAAATCCTGATCGCGAATCTAAACATTTTGGATGATTTCATGAACAGATGGCAAACTGAGCAAACTAAAAAAACGCATTAAAATTTTCAGGAAAAAAATAAGAAAATAAATAGAGCATGGAATGATGCAATTGTGGGTGTTGAATCAGAGGATCTTATCATTTCCAGGAATAGATTAACTAACGTGAATTGTGATATTGTGAATACAAATGGTCGATTAAATCTTTTCTATAGCAAATATCCGCAATGAAATCAATTTTCAAATAAGATATCTGCCTTTTAAAATAACGTAAATTCTTGTGAAATCATTTTTTAATATGCCATTAATTTTGTATTGTTTTCGTAAAGATTGGAAAATACAGTCTAACCTCGTTGAGACGAATCTCAAGGGACGTCAACATTCGTTCGAAATTTGAACGAAATCCTTCCCCACTTATATGCATGAATGAAAGGTGCTTCAACTTTAACGGTGAATTCCCCGTCATATTGTCTAAACTTGGTTTTTAACGAAACATAGCGCGAATGCTCGGAAATTCAAAAATTCATCGGTTTTAGCCTAAAATTCGTAATATCCGAATTCGGAATTCGTCTTAAACGACGAAACGGGGGTTGGAATGACTCGATACTATCAGATTTCCACTTATCTGGTCTTAAATATACACGAAAGCTGCACACGGGGGCTTGCAAATAATTGCCACATAGCCGGTTTTTTCATTTAAGAGGTTTTCACTTATAGGGTTTTATATGACATAGAAAACATATTCAAAAAGTTCGGGGCTTTGAAATGTTTTCCATTTATCAGTTTTTTTTCACTTATTGAGTTTCTACTTATTCGGGTTCGACTGTAATGAAAATTCTCGTGAAATAATTTTTTATATGACATAACATCGGTATTGTTTTCGTAAAGATGGGAAAATACAGTCTAACCTCGTTAAGACGAATCTCAAGAGACGTGAAAAATTGCTAGTTCTTCTAAGTTGCCCTTATTGCTTAAAATTAGGTTGACTTTTGTGAAATCGCATGAAAAAAACTGAAATTTCCTCTCAGAATAAAACCAAATGTTTCTTTATATAAAAATAAAGTTGATCCAAGCCAGCGAAGTAAATATTCAAATAAAATCCTTTTCTATTCTTTTCATTCGAAATACATGGCCAGTATGCGTAAATATTTACACCCTTTATAAAAAGGGTGTAATAATCTATAATATTTTCAGCGAAATTAAGAGATAAGACCGACGGCAATCGTAAAATGATATGACAAAGTATTAAAATAAAGATATTATCTAATAATAGCCTTCTTGACATCATCTAAATCAGTGAAGTGAAAGTGGGACAAGTAATAATCGGATCGAAAATACAATTGCAAAAAAGGTGCAATTATTTGATGTAATCAGATTAGAAATTGCGATTTATTTATAGGTCTAGAATGCCGAGGAGGTGTCAACCTTTTCGACGTGTCTTAATAAATAATCTTATTAACTTCTTAAACGGAGAACACTTCTTAGAGCACAGAAACCTGAGATATTGGGAGTCAATTACGAGAAAACTTGTAAATTCTGTAATCAAGATTTCAATTTTAAATGTTACGAAATTTCAAAAATAAATTATACTTGCGTTGCAGAAATTTAATTGGGATTCGCAACATAATTTAACCAACATTATCTACGATTTAGCGCGTATGGGTAGGAGCAGAGTGAACTGATTTCAGATCAGCTTTCTGCCTCCGATTACTAGCGCATGCGCATTCGCAAAA
>JAQGAO010004898.1:0-14363 GCA_034697705.1 Ommatoiulus sabulosus
AATGCCATGAAGATTTTGAAAGAATTGTCTAATCACAGCTTCAGGGAACCATCAATGTAAGTCCTTTGTATTTTTTTTCCTTTTTCTGGCAACCACTGACCCTAAAATCTTGTAGTGCTCTTATGTTTCTTGTATGTTTCTTCGTAGGTTTCTCATTTATTTATGTAAACGAGAATTTTTTTAATAATTTGTTCAATACGCTATATATTTTAGGCATGTTATATACATTCATATCAATTATTGTTGTAAAAATGACGATAAACTCAGTTTTATTTGTAAAAATGGCGCTATACTCAGTTTTATTTATAAAAATGGCACTATACTCAGTTTCATTTGTAAAAATGGCGCTATGCTCAGTTTTATTTGCAATAATTTGCCATTTTCACACAAAAAATGGTCGGGAAAATGACGATTTTATAAAAGATATTTTGCTCTCGTTGCGTTTTCTTGGATCATTTCATGTGAATGACGATCGACTTTGGAGCGAATTTTTTGTATTTCGTTCGTTATTGCGACTAAAATTATCAGGAAACTGAGATGCATCTGAAAAATGTTCTCTATAATATCATCATTACTTTTTTGTATGTGAAAATGACGATTGTTTTTCCTTATTTTGCAAAATATATATCATGGAATGATAGAATGACTTAATTATGGATAAAT
Source organism: Ommatoiulus sabulosus (assembly GCA_034697705.1). Taxonomy (NCBI): domain Eukaryota; kingdom Metazoa; phylum Arthropoda; class Diplopoda; order Julida; family Julidae; genus Ommatoiulus; species Ommatoiulus sabulosus. Next base: position 664 of record JAQGAO010004898.1, read on the forward strand.
ATTTACAGATATTATGATTAAAATAATAATACTGCTTAAAAATACATGTAATTAGATACTATAATGAGCAAGTAATGTAACATTTTTTGTCAGTTTTGTGGTTTATTATTCTTGTGAAACTTAAAAATTTGTTGAATATTTTCTATGTGAAATTGGCAAACATGAAACTGTCGAAAAATAAATCTGTATAGTATACATACAAATATATATTTATTTTTCAACATTCGAGAACCGAGAAGTATAAAATATGCTCTTATTTTTACTGTGAAATGATGCTTTGAAAATGTTGCTTTCTAATATATGCTTAATTTATTACTATTTTATTGCCAAGAAACATATACAGGGTGTCCAGTTCCGCATTGTACATGTGTAGATGTATGTAGAGGGTCCAAAAGGGAGTCATTTGAGACAGGGAACTTATGTGTGCAGACATTAAATAACGAAGATAATGGCGATTTACAGTGTAATTATATCACTGCAAAAGTTTATTTCACCATAGAAATGCTGCAAACCTGCACTCAAATTGCACAAAAACGAATTAAAATTACCTTCACAGAACTAAAAAACATTCCTTAAGTGTAGGACACAAATTGCCTATTTACAAAAGATGCTCAAATTGGCCACTGTATTGCTCAATGCATTTATCAATGCGGGTCACCCAGGATCCTTGCATGTTCGCAAATATCTCGAGATGTTTCGCAAACATCTCGAGCATGTTCGCAAACATCCAAAAATACCGAGAACCAAGAAGTTTAAAATATGCTTTTATTTTTAATGTCAAATGATGCTTTAAAAATAATGCTTTCTAATGTATGCTTAATTTATTAATTTTTTATTGCCCAGAACCATATGCAGGGTGTCCAGTTCCGCATTGTACATGTGTAGATGTATGTAAAGGGTCCAAAAGGGAGTCATTTGAGATAGGGAACTTATGGGCGCAGACATCAAATAACGAAGATAATGGCGATTTACAGTGTAAGTGTATCACTGCAAAAATTTATTTCACAATTGAAATGCTGCAAACCTGCACTCAAATTGCACAAAACCGAATAAAATTTACATTCACAGAACTGAAAAGACATTCCTTATGTGTAGGACACAAATTGCCACTTTACAAAAGGTGCTCAAATTGGCCACTGTTTTGCTCAATGAATTCATCAATGCGGGTCACCCAGGATCCTTGCATGTTTGCAAACATCTCGGGCCTTTGCGTTATGTGCGCACCAGCCATGACAACGTGAGCATTGAGGTACTGTTAATTTTGAACTGGGGTTTTTGTAAACCATTTGTTTCATTGCACCCAATAAAAAAATATCAGGCGGTGTCAGGTCCGGCTACTGTGAGCCTGCAAATAGTTCACGATTTCTTCTGCAGTGAATGAGGCTTCCATTTTTTAAAAAGCATTCTGACGTTGGTAAGGCTGGACCAAGGGGTATAAGGAGGAAGTAACCAAGGTCAAAATAAAAGACTGTGCCCAAAAATGTCCCTTTCTACTCCTACACCATGCCTTACTTGTTGGGCATATGTTGGCTAAATATCAACTTGCCAATGATGCTATATTTGTGCAATGTTAGCATCCAACACTGCCCCAACTTATATTATGTCCCACCCGCCAACATTGGTAGAGGCAAAAAGTACATCATTGGCCCTATGAGGCGATTATATGTTGTGCTAACGCGGTATGGTATAGGGCCAATGTCAGCCCTATAAGGTGATTATACATTGTGCCAACGCAGTGTGGTATTGGGCCAACGTTGGCCCTATGATGCAATTATACATTGTGCCAACATGGTACGGTTGGCATTCTAGCATTGCACCAACATTGGCCCAACAATGTATAGTTACTTGGGAACTCTTTAAAATAAATAGCATTATACACACTTCAACTAAATTTTCTCCTTAACAGGATTTTTGCCGCTGGCTAAAAGTTAATAAATAAAAATAGAAATAATTATTGTTTGACTTTTGATGCTTTATTTGAATTACCCGTAATTAAAATGCTTATATATGCCAATAGTATTGAATACTATAGGCATACAACTATTTTTTGAGAATACAACAAAATGCAAGTGTATGTAAGAATAAATTCTACTTTGCAGAATCAAAATTAAGTTTCCAAAAAAACTTTATTAAACATAAATAGCAATATATTAAAAATCCAACCCTAGCTTCTTATACAAATATTAGCTTTGGAAACAGTGCAGAAACACAGGTGCTTTCAAATTAGGGGTGGGTAATATTATTCAAGTTCAACTTGGAAATGTTCTCTAACAGCTCCCTTAACTTTCGTGCTCACGAATCGTGACAACAATGAGTACGTGGCCTGGAAGTTTCCCCATGCTAATTCACATAAAACCTGGAAAATAAAGCACATATTAGTTGTAAATGCATTAGCAAAAATTTTTTTTATTCAAAAAAAAACTTACTGACATGCTTTGATGGAACATATGCGTATGGTATGTTCAGCTCCTCACATACGGGCATGTGTCACGTGATATTGATGGAAGTGATATCTCCTGCTAATAACACGATTCTGAAATGTATATGTTAAAAGTGCAGAAATTCTGATTTTCATTTTAAGAATGTTTTCAAGTTGAATTTTCGATTTTGAGTGTTTTTGGCCCTCTTTCCTGCATGCCTGTTTCCCTCCAATTTGCCCACCCAGTTTCCGTTTGCAGTTTGGCGTCGGATTACGGCGGATTGTCCGAATTTTTCTGTGGATTGTCCGAGTTTTTCTGTGGATTGTCCGAATTTTTCTGTGGATGATAAAGTATTGGTGAAGATTAATCCAATTAGCTCAAAGGCTTAAGGTTATTCGGCCAAACTGGCCCGCAAGAAAGATGGTCCTTTGTATGTTACAAAAGTTTAATCCCCCAATTCATATGAAATCATGGCTAAATCGCGTAACATCATTTTAGGCATCTACAATAGCAAGGACCTCTACCCCTGGCCTACCGGTTATGATCCTAATGCTGATGCATATGTTCCGAAAATCACCATAAAGAAGCGTGGACGTCCGAAAAAGGAGGAAGATCCTTCCATCCCACCATCCCATCCTGTCCCACCTGGATCGGGAGAGTCTTTCGCAGGTAAGAGCAATTTTGCTCTAGTATTTCGATCATAGGCAGCCACCACCATGCAGTCACGTAGTGTGACTGCATGGGGTAGCGTGGCTGGATCTAGGCCTAAATCAGGCAAAGCGATCTCTGATGGAATTGCGGTATGCAAGTTCGAATTAGGAATGGTCCAAGGAATGCCATCGATTGGATTTATCTGTGAGAATTGCTTCGGAATCGTGTTCTGAATGGCGGGAATGGGATTCGAAATTGCTGCAGGCGGTGAATCTTTCGAGAGATCAATTGGAATTTCGTCATTATTACTGGTGTTCGTGTTCGGATCAGCTGTGACCGTTGGAATGTTCGGGGGTGCAGGGGCACGATCGTTCGATCCCGAATGTGTTCTCTTCATGATAAAGTCGTGCAAACCAACAACAAAATACGAAATAATGTGCCGAAGCTGTATTAAAAACACGTGTCAAAGCTACTACACACTTGATCTATGGAAATCGATAAAAGTAAGTCATGCATGCATTGAAATAGAATTGTAAAAAATTTAGAACGCTTACCAAAATAACGGGAAACGATCTGAAAGCTCCGAAATACAGACAACGACTAAATTCGGACAGAGGAAATGGTCGAAAAATGACCAAGGCAGAGCCATAAAATTTTACTATTGCTGATAGTTACGGCTGATTTGTTCACGAAAATTGCTAGAGTTCTTAGGAAATGCCGCCTGCACGTGCATCCTGAACTCATTTTCGGTTTTTTACAAGAAAACTTCTGTCCGGCAGAGTCTGACTAAGCCAGATATTTGGCTAAAATGTGACGGTCCGACTCAAAGAAACCAGGTTCAAATATCGGTGGGGCAATTAAATTGTTTATGTTGGGAGGAGATGGGTCTTCATGCGATGGTCATAAAAGAGTTGACCCACCCTGGCCAACTTCCACATGGCCGTGTACAAAAATGCTTAGGGTCAAATCCAGGAGCATCTAGTCGATCAAACTCTTGGAAATGTAAAATAGCCATTTTTCTGCACCATGTCAAATGGGCAATTTTGTTTATTATGCCAAGTTGCCTGAAAAAAGGTTCGCAAAATTTAACAAAGCGTTTAAACACGAAAGGGGAATGTGTTTCTAGACATTTCAAAACTTCAGCACGAAGGTCCACAGTTATGGTTTGGCAAAAACGTGCAGGACGCCTAATTTGACGTCCACGAGTATTCAGAAATGGCACATGCTCCTCAGATTCTGGTGGCACTGCTAATAATTTCGGATTTGATAGAATTTTAAGAGTTTACAGGCGCTGAAAATGAAGGAGATGTATGACGCGCTACGTTCGGGTTTTTGAATTTGTCTGAAGGCGCGCACATGGCAGGGATGAATGAAACCAAACGGTCGGAGGGGGAACCACATATAACACAGTGCAACGAGCGCTCACTAGATGGCGCCGCTGATCCATGGCCAGAGGAAGACGGACGAGTCCAATGGGGATCAGCTGGTGAGGGTGGTTGGACTATAGGCAACTGTAAATGGCCGACATCAGCTGATCTCGTAAGTATTTGGATTTCGTCTGATTTCTTCAATTCCTGAGCTTTTTCAGAACTGACAACTGGAGGAACGCCTTGGGATGAGGGAATAACAGATTCCCCATCCTTTTTTGGACGTCCCCGCTGCTTTTTGGCTACTTTAGGGACAGGTGTGGAAGCATTTGAATCATCTTCAGTGGGAAAATGGTAAAGATCCTTTCTGTTGTAGACGCCCAAAATTGTGTTTTGAGTTTTATCAGTAATTTCATAGGAATTTGGAGACAGAATTTTGGACACATAAAAGGGACCATCTTTCTTGGGGGCCAGTTTGGCCGAGTATCCCTTTGCCTTTGAGCTGATATAATTTATTTTTACCAACACTTTATCCTCAATAGAAAATTGCGGACAATTTGCAGCGCTGTTTTGTTTGAGACGTCGTGTGTCCTGATGCTGTTCCAAATCTGCCACAACATTTAACAGGACAGACGCTGCTTTCTCAAAAAACTCCGTAAGGTTAGTGTGGATAAAATCTGGATCATAACACATCTGGTGAAATCGCATGAGATTGTCCTGAGGTGCACGCGGTATGCGCGCAAATGTTAATTAAAACGAGCTGTGACCAGTAACAGAGGAATGAGCGGTGTTACAAGCCCATCTTACTGCAGGTATATATTGGGCCCATTCGGTGTGATTTTCAGAAACCGAGACTGTTAGCCGGCTTTTGAGATCTCTGTGTTTCCTCTCTACCGGCTTGGCTTGGGGATGGTAGAGGGCAACTTTCTGCAAGGTGAAACCCATGATGTCAGCGGTCTGCTGCATGATGGTCGCAAGGAACTGCGGACAATTATCGCAGCGAACTGACTAAGGTGTACCATACCTTAAGCAGATCTCATTTATGATGATAAACGAAATAGTGTCTGCTCTTTTATTTTGTAATGGAAATAGCTCCAGGTAACCTGTTGTGATGTACGTGACCGATAGAATGCAGGTGAAGCCATCCGTGGAGGTGGTCATCGGGCCAATGATGTCCACGCTGATGCTGTCGAAGCGAGCTGAAATACTCGGGCTAGTATATAATACCGTGTGAGCTGAGTTGTCTGGTTTGTAACGTGCACAATCAGTGCACACAATCTGACAAATTTTTGTATAATTTTCCGCATATTATTCCAGTAATATTTTTGTATAATGCGAGCGTGGGTACCATTGATACCCTGGTGACCAGCAGGGATCACCTATCGTGGACCATCATCTTCACCATTAGGGAAGTCCATTAGATATTGTCCAGCATGGTGTAACCTCTGCTAAGGAAGGTGCGGGCTTCCGCAGCAGCGTAGTCGGCAGTGGTTTCAAGTGCTTCAATTATGTGTGCACACTGGGTGTCCCCCATTTGTGCAGTGTGGAAATCGGTCGCCGTGAGTGGTTGCTCATCAGTGAGAAACTGATGAATAACTGCCACTGGTTCAGGTTCTGAACCGAATGGTCGTGAGAGCATGTCAGCCACCACGTTTAATTTGCCAGGTATGTATTTGACGTCAAATACATAGTTTTGGACAGTTAATGCCCACATGGCCAAACGCCCTGTAGGCTGATTCAAGGTGATAAGCCACCTGAGGGGGCGATGGTCTGAGTGGACAACAAATGGCATGCCATCTAGGTAGCCACGAAATTTGCCAATCGCCCAAATAACTGCAAGTGCCTCTTTTTCAGTTGTCGAATAATTGAGCTGTGGTGCAGTGAATAATTTAGAGGCGTACTCAATGACGCTGTATGGTGTTTTATCCCCTTGAACCAGGATGGCCCCCATTGCTGAATGACTGGCATCTGTGAACAGTCTAAATCCCTGTGTAAAATCAGGCTGCTTGAGGATTGGAGCTTGGCAGAGCCTATCCTTGAGAAGGTTAAATGCGAACTGGCATGCTCCATTGAAATTGAAGACCGCATCCTTTTTAAGCAAAGCGTATAAAGAAGCCGCAATCTGTGCCAGGTTGGGTATAAGTTTCGAAAACCACCTGCAGGATGAGACAAATGACTTCACCTGCTTCACGTTTGCTGGATATGATAAATCTAATAATGCATTAATTTTGTGAGAATTCGGTGAAATGCCATCCGCAGTGATGGTGTGCTCCCAAATAATCAACGGAAGGTTTGAAGAAAAAGCATTTTTTGCGCTTAAGTGAGAAACCGTATGTTAGCAAAAGTGAAAATACCTGAGCCATATCATTAAGATGTTTGGAGAATTTTGGATCAGCAACCAGGAAGTCGTCCTGATATATCCTGTTGGTAACGTGAGGCAGGTGAGACATCATCTCATCCACAACACGTTGGCAGTGGGCAGCCGAATTCCGGGCTCCCATAGGCATAGGTGTATAACTGAAGGTACCTAATGGAGTAATGGTAGTGAAATATTGTTGGGATTCCTCCGCTATTGGTATTTGCCAGTAGCAATTAGTTAAGTCCATGGTGGACATGTATTGAGCACCATGCAACTCAGCCAAAATGCTATCAATTCGAGGAAGAGGATATGCGTCGTGTACGGTGACCCTGTTCAGAGCCCGAAAATCCGTTACCATGCGCATGTCATCTGGACCATCCTTCTTGGAAACGAGAATGGATGGTGCGGCCCATTCAGAAGTGGTAGGAATTAAATATCGTTTTGAAATCAATTCGGAAACTTTATCTGAAAGGTTTTTTTTGCGTTTCGGGGCAAAATTATATAAACGTGCCGTCTGAGGTTTAGAACCTAGGATGATTTTAATAGATTGTGGTTGCACCCTGGCAGGTGCCAGAGATTCACTAAACACCTTTTTGTGTTTGATTAGGAGCAGGTTGACGTACCGGCGTTCCTCATCGGTAAGGTGCGTACCTTCGTTGTCACAAAGGATGACGTCCTCATCGCGCAGTTCCACTGATGTAGATGCAGTAGAAACTCGGTATAGTTTGGCTGAATCTATGTGTTGTAATGGTATGCGTACGTTGTCTTTGTTTAAAAATGTCTATTCATTTGTTTCAAAGTTGGTACGCACCTTGGCCAATTGCAGGAAGTCGCTGCCAAGGATTATCTTCTGTGTGGCATACGTGGGAATGATCATAAACCGTATGTCAAATGAACTATTAGCAATGACCACTGTGGCATTAGCATGGAAAGTGTCCACGTTCTTTGTTTCTTGGTCGGCCATCTGTATTGTACTGAAGCTGGGAGTTAAAGGAATATTCTCAGCCAAAAGTAATTCATACATGGCCTTACCAGCTAGTGAAGAATTTGCACCGCTGTCCAACAACGCCTGAAATGGTTTGTTGCATATGGAGGCGTTTACAATCATGAGATCTCAATGGATGTCATTTTGCAGATCACTAAAATGGTTAATTTTAGCTGTGAAGTCTGGTTTCTTGGCTGGTTTCTTGTTTGCTTTAGCTGTTTGGCCACATTTTTGAGGACAGGTATAAATTGTAACACCTAAGTGGCCACAGATATAACAATGCGATCCTTCCTTATCAGCAGGTTTGTTGGCCTCTGGTGCAGATTTCTATGGCTTCCCATTTGTGGATTTGTCCAGACCGGTCTTTTAAACCAACCGGTCTTTCAAACCAAGACCCTGACCTGGGTCGTCCTTAGGCCAACGTCCTGAGTTTATTAGGCAATGTTGGATTTTCACGGCTTTATTCTGTAAAGCTGTGACAGTTTTCAACTTTGTTGTATCGAATAGGGTTTGAAACAGGGGATGAAATTCGCCATACAACAATGAAATGGTGAGATCCTTAGAAAGAGAGATCTCATATTGGGCAATTTGTTGATTAATCAGAGAAATGTAATCAAGAACTGATTGCCCGTATGATGGAAAGAGGGTTTCTGTGCAACTGCTGCAGGCGAAGTCTCGAGTGTGTTCATTGAAGCCTGTCACCATACCTAGGCTGGAACTTACTGCGTGCACCATTGCTGCTCGATTAACAACTTCTGTCCAAGAAGCACTGTCCTTAACTAACGTACCGACTTTCTACTGCAGGGATTCATTAACAGTCCTGGCATGGATCAAACGAAATGCATGTTTCCCTCCATTTTGCCCATCCAGTTTCCATTTGCAGTTTGCGGTCGAATTACGTTAGGGGAACGCATGCGCCCCTTGTTTATGTTGAGCCAGAGAGGGTGCGTTTAATGTGTTTTGCCAGAACTTTCTGGAAGTTTCTTTTTGCTATCATGTGTTTTGCTCTGCCATCTTGGCAAGCAGTCCTGTTCAAAGCTTGGAATAAAGAGGTTGTCTATTTTACATTGTCTCAGTTTTAAAACTAATTTTCTAGAAATTATTATAACAAGTCTGGGCATAATTAATATGGGATATGGGATGGTAACCCATCCCATATTAGGAGGATGTTGAAAGTTTTGCACAAGCAAAAACTTTCACCAACCCTTCGTAGTAAAATTTAATACCATGTAAACGTGTGGGGGAAGGTTTGCATTACCATGGCAACGTCTCTGGTTTTCAAAGGCAAGAGAAAATAAGGGAGTCACTGTAACAACAGAATTCTTTTCGTAAAAAGTAGTAAATTTAAAAACGCGAAATCCAGAATTTTCGAATGCTTGCAAGTTGACTTTCAGGATAACTCTTTTATTTTGACGTGAAAGCCATGCAAGAAACCCAGGTCCATAGAGCAAATCAGTGGGTCAGAATGAATATGGTACGCCATGTTTTGTAATATTCCGGTAGCCGGCCGGATCTTCCGTAGGGGTATCTTTCACCGCAGTAAAGGAACAACTCACACAGTTCTCTATAATTAATATTTTTATTAATTATTATATACAAATAATACAGAATTGGCATTTTATGCCAAATGCACACTCAACTCTTTGGGGATGGATTGAATATAAAACCCCTTTACCAGGTGTCACTGTCTTGGGACAGAGGTGGGTGGCTCTCTCTGGCAACACCCAACTAGGTTCTAACCCAGTGCCTTTAAACTTATAACTACTGTGTCTTCTGGAGACGGCAGTTAACCTGTCTGGGGCAACTAATGCCTAGCTTCTGGCTTATCCAGTAGCTAACTGCAGTCTGATACCTGGTGACTCTGATCCCCAATGTGGCATGTAAACCTGACAAGCCACCTAGCTAACCTAAAGACCTGATGACTGCCTCCCTGGGTGCAGTCCTAACTTTGGGGTACACTGTTGACTCCCTGTCAGCTAACTAAGCTAACTCCTAAATTGTTCCAATGCCTTACCAGAAGGTTGGCAAAGATTCAGACTTAGGACTTTTAGCTGTCCAAATGCCTTGCCCTTATGGCTGGCAATTGTAAGCTAGGATATTTCAGAGTAACTGTAAAATGCCCTGCCTAAAAGGCCCGCAAATATGAGTTATAAACTGACAAACTTACCAAAGGTTACCCGGTAGAGCTTCTGGCCCGCAGACTGAAATTGACTGCATGTTCTTTGAGTACAAACTAAGCACTAAGTGGAGCCTATTCCTCTTTTTTCCAATAAGGAGGTGAACTACCTATGCTCAACTTAATGGCTTTCCCCTGCCGATTTCCTGCCTTAGGTGTAGGAATCCCGCAGGTATGCAGAATCCAAGAAAGGAGACCTTGTAAATAAAAGCCAATAAGTGGGTTGGATTCAGGGGCACAATTGTACCCCACTTTGGTCGAAGCTCTACGTTGATATGACCAGAATTGCTGATTCTGCAACTATTCCAATTCCATCAAATTGGGATCCGCACAATCCATAGAAGGGATCCGCGGATCAGCCAGATTGTTAGTAGACATGTTCAGCACATTGATGCGCCTCATCTTTAAAAATAACTGCATTTAAATCCGTTAGGTCTTGACTGTTGTAGCCGTTGGAATTTGGCCCAATCCCATTACCACAAAGGTCCGCGGTATCCGCGAGCCTTACTTTGAATCTTAATGGCAACCATCCGTTTGGATGCGCCATACCTAAATCTGTATACTTTGGTCCAAACCACATGGAGATAGACCAAATCTAATCCAAGTTAGGGCCGAATACATCTCTATGGTTTTTGGACCCTGGCTGCCATGCTATTTCCATGGCAGCCCGAAGTACATAAATCGTAACTTACGGAGCTTATAGCTCCGAGGCCCTAATCTGTGGGACCACGAAAATCTTTATGCGGACAGTGCCTATACTGGTGTTACCTGGCTGGACTAAAAAATTAAAATAGAAAAAACAAAATAAAAAATAGTAAAACTAAAAAATGGAAATAAAAACGAAAAAGGCAAAAGCCACAAACGAAACGTAACAAGAACAAACATAAAGATATCTAAAATTTAATGTTTTTGGGACACCCGGCAAAAGGCCACCCCACGCACTAATGTCCGTTCTCACGGCGGGGGTCCGGCTGTCGTCAATACATTTCAGGGGCGCCCAGAGTCTGTCACGAGATGACAGCTTTCGTGACCCCTGGGGCGCGAAAATCCGGGGGGGGGAGAAAAGACATAAAAAACGAATCCCACGGTGCGAGCTCACCCACGTCCACCCCCGCAATGGTCACATGTCCATTGCCAAAAACCAATACAAACTTTAGAACTAATTAAGTCCCCAATCAAAATTTAACAACGTCACTAAGACAGTCCCCAAAATTGTCCCTTATAAACCTCTGCAGAGCGCCAAAACGGCACTCGGGAGCTTAAAATCGACTCTAAAATCTTCACGTCAGTTCATCCAAGAAAAATAATCTAAGAGAAAAATTTAAGAAAAGTTATCAGAAAAGAAATAATATTCCAACTCCAAGAAAAGTCCCGAGTCTGGTAGCAAGGCTACTTTGGAAAGCTGAAAGAAGTCACTTAGAAGTCACCAATAAGTGAGTGCTACGGCATCATAGTTTCCATCACTGTTTGTCATCAACGAAAAAATATAGCTGAAAATCAACGAAAAAATATAGCTGAAAATCAACGAAAAAATATAGCTGAAATTCAACGAAAAAATATCGCCGAAGTGCAACGGAAATATCTGCTGTTCCTCGAAATATCTGCTGTTCATCGAAATATCTGCTGTTCATCGAAATATCTGCTGTTCATCGAAATATCTGCTGTTCATCGAAATATCTGTTGTTCATCGAAATATCCGCCGAAAAATCTGTCGAAAGTTCATCGGAAAATCTGCCGGAAAAAGTTCATCGTAAACATTCGCTAAATTCATCAGAAAGTTCGCCGAAATTCAACAAGAACATCCACGGAATTTCAACAAAACTTCACCGAAGTTCTACGTAACGTCTGCCGAAATTTCCAAAGAAGGGTCCATCGAAATTAATGAAATCCGCCCAAAATTCATTCAAACATCCGCTACTGTCTGCTGAAAAATCTTAGTCCAATTTGCCGCTGAAAGAAAATTAAAATTCATCCTGTTGTCCTGGAACACAGCCGGTAAAAGTTGCCGAACGACAAAGGAAATCCTGGATTTGGAACCATTTCATAGACAAGAGACTAAGGTCTGATCATGTCCTTTATTAATTTTTAATAATTAAGAAAAATATTTATTCTTATTGTCTAAATCTATGCCCGGAAAATTTCACGGTTCTTGATAAATTTCGAAAATCGAACACATTTAGGACAAATGAATGCCCATAGAAATTATTTGAATTATGGATTGATTTAGAATTTGAATTGGTCATAAAAACGTTCGCATAGGAATTTATATGCATATTTTTGAAAATAGGGAATTCAAAGGTTAAAATCTAAATATATATATACCTTGTGTATTAGAAATTTTTTTATTACCGTTATTCCGAGATATTGATAAAGTACAAAAATCACCGCCGTTAATTTGGACGCCATAGTATTATTATATTTTTCATTCAAAATTTCTACGCTAAACGCCTCTATTTTTCACTCGCGCCAAATTTAATTTTAGAGGATCTTCCTATCTATTAGGTGCCTCTATCCGTTTGGTGATTCAGAATTAGATTTATTATTCCAAGGATTGAATGTATTATAAACAATACCTTTAATTTCCTGATTGAAAAGTTGGAGAAAAATTTAAAGATATAATAGGCCTGAAAGACGTCGCCACTTTCAGGCACTCCGCATTTGTTTCTCTCTGTTGTTCTCTATCCTATCAAATTCGCAATTGAAATTACGGGGTTAAATTTTACAACCAATTGAAAACGAACGTGATTTCTAGTGGTGAAAAGGCTGGCCGATTTAAATTAGAAAAAGGAAAATTTGGAAAAACCGGAGATCGGAGGTACAGAATAAATTCAAAAATCATTATCAGCGGAAACAAACATTTTTTCACTTGTGAAGGATTGGAAAAAAGATAAACAGACAGAATTTCGGAAGCAATAAATGGGAATTGATTGTCGTTAATGCAGGCTTACTAGAGACGGAAAAAGTTTTTACAGCCTCAAATTTGAGAGCCATTTAGTTGAACCTAAAATTACTCGTGTATTTTTCGAAATAAATAGAGGAAAGAAGTTGAATTGAAAGGAGTTAAGATTTAATAAAAGTGATAATTAAATAAATTTTTATCTTGTTGAATAGAATCTAAATTAAATTAAGTTTAACCCTAAAATTTGAGAATATTGGAAATTGAAATTTGAAAACAATCCGGACTGAAACGATTGTTCAATTTTCCGTAATAAGCCGAGACCAATGGAATGAAATAACATAAGGAGGGAAATAACTTAAATCTTTTATGATTATTGATTGTTGATTATTGATTGTCGTTGATAAAATTGACGCATGGTAGAATTAAGGACATATAACAGTACAATTGAATTCGCTATTATTCGAGAAAAAGTAATTGTGTCCCTTTTTGGGATTTAAATGCAATTAATTTCGAAAATTTATCGTTGTCAGGCGTCACGGACGCTAGGTACTTTGCAGATATTAAATTTATAGAAATTCGATTTGGATTTTTGTTCTGTTAATTTAATAGACTAAATAAAATTTCGAGATAATTTAATTTAGAAATTATTAAATAAAACATCCTGTCGATAATAATAGCCAGGCACGTTATAGGCCGGGCTGTGCAGTACGATAAATTGTTGTTAAAGGAAATTAGATGAAGGAATTATATTGAAAAATTGCAGTCATTAACCCTTTCCGTGTCGAGTTTCCGCGCGCTTAGCGCTACTACAGTGTCGAGTTTTTTTCGAAATTTGAGCGATTT
>JAQGAO010004899.1:0-14362 GCA_034697705.1 Ommatoiulus sabulosus
TGCGCTGCAGCACACTGGTGCACTGCTGTGAAGCGGCCTCCATGCACCAGTGTACTGCAGCGCAGCTAGCAATTGGTGTTTGCCCCTGTTTTCAAAACATTCTAGCAGCTTCAAATAAATGCCAATGAAGATGAAACCAGTTGAATACATACAAACAAACCATGCTCTTCCTTTACCTAATTTGAAATTTTGTCCTAGGTGTTACGGATTAAATATTAGTTTCGATTTTGTTCCGAAAATGGTCTTAGGTAACATTTAATACATGGATAGAGCACCCATGACTTCCTCTTCAAGCGCACACACAGAATTGTCATACCTTTAATAGTGTAAATGTTATTTGTGGGGATAAAGACTTTGTGTTCACCAGGTATAATGCATGCCTTTAGCAATGCAATTCAAAACCAACAATTAAGTTATATGCCATAGTGACACAATACACATACAGTACAAGTACATGGATCTGAATTCAAGGAAAGAGTGGGCAAATCGCAAGGCACCTCGAAATGCTAAGATGAGCTAAATGCGCTTGTTTTCAAGGCCAGCCGGACCAAGCATATCTGTTCATCGACATGTACGCGTCTAGCACACATCTTATACTTAAACAGCATACTCACGCAAGTAACGTGCACATGTAACTTGCACAAGAAAGTTTATCATTCGCATCAGTGTCTGTAATAAGACATTTTCAATTTTTTTTTCTGAAGATATGGCATATGTACTTTCTTCAAAATGGGATTGGGTATGTCACGTCAACGTTAATTTCGATTAAAATGCAGCATATATATTATATATATCCATAACCTATTTTAAGTCATGAAAATGTAGTGATTTGTAAGAAGTAGCTTTGAGATGATTTTATAGTGAATTCGGCAGACGAAAATTGTGTATTGAATGAATAAGGAAAAGAGAATGAAGCAGTTGAAAAGTGGCTAAGGCCAACAAGCACCAACATGCAATTCCTTCAATCAGAGCATTGGTCGTCGTGCACAGTCCATACGATTACTAATTCCAGCTTATAAAGAGAGATCAGAAACACTGAAGGGATAAAAGAAAGATCTAAAAAGAGGAGACACTTACCTTTAACACGCAATGCAGCGCTGGTTGTGGCAGACCCTGCGGGGTTCTTGGCCACGCAGCTGATGGTGCACTGGTCCTTCAGCAGGGCTTCGGGAAAGGTTAGCTGGCACACGTTATATTGGTAATTCGATTGAAGTTCTGGTAACGGTGGTAGAACCTGGCCATCTTTGAACCAGTTGATCTCAGGGGTGGGGTCGCCTTGGACAATGCATTCCAAAACAATCTTCTCTCCTTCGCTCACTACCTTGTCTTGCAGTGGCTAGAAATTCAAAGCAGAAAACAAGGTAAACGACAAGCAAGACAGATTGTTTGCTGCTGGAAATTACAATGAGCGATTTTTAAATTCTTATTAATTGGTCTGATTAAAAATGTGTAAAAGGAAATTTTTTATATGCCAAAAAGATAATGTATTCAATCTTCGTAAATTAAAAAATCAGATGACATATTTATGAATGTGCTATTACATCTCAAAGACCATGTCGAGTCTCTATATTTTTCTGAGCCTTTATACTATAAAGTATAAACGTCATCATAAAAAAAAGATGCATCCATAAAACGGTTTTAAATTACCCAAAATCATTCAAGAATCAACTTATTATGATTTTGATTTTTATGGTGCACATTTCCCCATTATCCCTTGCATTTGGTATCGCCTCAAAACTGGTACAGAATTATGGATGAAGATGTAGTGATTTGTGATAATGAATCAATAATAAAGAAATTTACTTTGACAAAAACTGGAGCAGAAGGTCCGTCTATCTGTGGACTCCACACCACAGTGGGCACGGACTCTGTAGGCTTTTTTGTGGTCCCTGAACTTGGAGCAAACTTGATTTCAGCAGGTTGGCAGAATTCAATTTGATGCGTCAATTCTGGGACATCGTGCTGCACCGCCCCTGTGCCTTTCATGATTTTAGTAGTAGTGGTGGTGGTGGTGGAGGAAGAAGTTTCCTCGGATAAGTGAACTCTGGTGGTGACAGTGGGCTCATTAACTTCAATGTAACCAACTTCAGGCGGTGAACCAGGCTTCAGTGGAATCGGCTTCACCTCTTTCACTTTTGGGAATACAGGGGTG
Organism: Ommatoiulus sabulosus; assembly: GCA_034697705.1. Lineage (NCBI taxonomy): Eukaryota > Metazoa > Arthropoda > Diplopoda > Julida > Julidae > Ommatoiulus > Ommatoiulus sabulosus. The sequence goes on from JAQGAO010004899.1 coordinate 2,153, forward strand.
TGTGGTGCTGATCCAATGGGAGGAGTGAACATCCCAGAATTGGGGATTCCAGGATACACTGCAACACCACCTTTTGGCATCGTAGTAGGTGTTGGTGGTTTTGGCGGGACAACAGTACGCGTGGGTCGCGTCACTGTTTTTGGATCCACATATCCAAACTCTGGTGGTGGTCCAGGCTCAGGCAAGGGTGGTGAAGGCTCCTTGGTGATAGGAAGAATGGCCAGTTTGCTAAAATGGCAAGGGCTCTTTACAGATTCAGTGGGTTTAGGTGAAAAAGTTTTCACTTCTTTATGAGTGGAAGTGAATTCCTCTTTGATGTGAATGGATTTCTGAAACAGGTTCAAAGGACGAGGTTCTTCAAACTGAGAAGGGGCTGGGTAATGTACCCCTTCGTGCACCGGTGGAGTCGCCTTGCCAGGAGTACTGGAGGGAGGCTTTACGGGGCGCCATGTTGTCGAAACCACCTGCTCACCACTTGGCTTCCAGACCTTGGGTTGGGGTGTTTCGTCCTCGCAACCTGAGGATGGGAGTGGTGATTCAGAAATTGGGATAAACTTTGACGGCGTGGTAGGCGGTGGAGAGTAGATAGGAATTTTGGATGGTGGTGGTGTGCCCACAGGCGAAAATGTGGTCAAATGCTCTCGCTTGGGCATTGGTTCAAAGGTAAGTTCTTTGCGCACGAATTCATCTTCTGATTCCGAGAAAACCTGCTTGGGTTTTGGCGGCACAGAGGGCGGGGCTACAGGTTTGGTAACTTTTTTCGGCGGAGGTGGAGGTGGGGCACGGGATTTGTCCTCAAATGGAGACTTTTGGGATGGTGATGGCAGTTCCTCCTCTACCACTAGCGACTCAATAGTAGCCTTCTCGGATTTGGGAGCCATCCAAAATTTGGCAGAAGGAGCAGAATGTTCCACCTGGTGGTCTTCTTTTGGTGCATGCTAAGCAATAAACAAAGACGGAGTTTTTCGTTTTTATTTCAACTTCAGATTTTCCCATTTTCCACCAATTAATGCTATAGCATATTGCATTTTGTCATAATTCTTATAGGAATTAAAAAAAACAGTATTCACATTAGTCTTACCTCAATAGTCTTAGAATCCACAACAACTTTGACATCCTCGATTTTATGGGGTAAACTGTCAGACCCAGGAAGTACCTTTGAAACCTTGCTTAACGTCTGAAAGACATGAACAGAAACGGAGTTTAAAAAGTATTTTGACTGGGGCTACATATTTACATTTATCAAAGTGATTTAAATTACCTGTTTCTTTTCCTCGACGATTGTGACATGTTTGCTTGAGAAAGTAGTTTTAACATGTGGCTGAACAACTTGGTGATGTGGCGTTGGTGTTGGCTTAATGTCGTCTTGTTCCACAACAAAATCCACCACACTGTGGGCCTCTCCTGCAGGGTTTGTAGCTTTCACCATGTATTTTCCTGAATCTTCAGAATGAGCTGCAGAAAGTAATCAAATATAAAAATGTTTCACACGTTCAAGACAAAACTTTTAAATCCAATATATTGTAATAAAGTTTACTGAAATTAGGCTAAGGATGAATTTATGTTCCAATAAATTCATTAGACATATGTTCAACCAAACACCATGATATCAAACAACATAATTAATATAAAGGGTTGCAAAGGTGTAAGTTTCTGCATTAGTGAATTTGAGATTCCTACCTTGAGGCAAAACAAGAGTTGAAACGTTGCCATTTCTGGTGACATTATAACCACGGGTTTTTGTAAGAGGTTGGCCATTCTTGAACCATTTGATTTCGGGCTCTGGGGCTCCAGACACTTGAATCTCCATTTCAACTCGTGTTCCAGATTTCACCACTTGAGCTTGCAAACTTTTGATGAACTGAGGAGCGGTTTGGGTTATTGCTAAATGTATAAAAAGCTCATAACACTCAAGAAAACACTGGACATGGAATAATAAATAAACTTGACGATAAGAGTAAGCGTAAATTACATTTTACGACTAGTTCAGCTGTGCTAGAAGCTGTTCCAGCTGTGTTCCTAGCAGTGCAAGTGTACCTCGCCGAATCCTTTTCAATGGCCTTCGGGATGGTCATGGTGGCCACCCCATTCTCAAACTTGCAAGGGTATTCTGGCCTAAACATTTCAGAACCGTTCTTATACCATTTCACACTTGGTTCGGGATAACCTTCAAGGATATGCAAAATTAGAAACTTCCAAAGAATTTTAAAAAAAAATTTAAAAAATCAGTGTCGATACAAAATATAGCTAACCTTCAATGCGTGCCAGGAATTCCACTTTGCCACCCGCATCAATGACGACGCTCTCAATGGGTTTGGTAAATGTAGGTGCTACTGGAGCATTCATTGTGGCCATAACACTTTGAAACTGCGGTGCTGTATTTTCTAAGGCATTTACAGTATTTGAAAAGGCTTTTGTGGATTGACTGATTACAGATCCACCCAATGGTTCATTCTGAAAGAAAAGTGAAATAAGGATCAATACACGTGAGATAATAAGCTAAGCTTATTTTCAAAACGTTCTTTCCCCAATATTGTAAACTCTGGAAACCAGTTCAATATGTGAAAATAATGTAGAGAAACTACAGTAGTACAAGATGTGGAATACACAAGGTCAGCCTAGCACATGGCTGATCAAACCATACATTTAATTTATTGACAATGGCTTTGTTCACAAATCATCCTAAAGCTATGCTAATTTTGATGGTGGAATGTTGATATAAAATTATCACAAAAAAGAGCTTTTCATCAGCCCCTAAACCCTTTCTTACAGTCCCCAAGACAGGCGGAGAAATACCAAATATGAATTCGTCATCAGGGTGACATATTAAATAAAACTCATGAACGGTATCATCACTCAGGAAAATAATTTATAATTTCCATCAGAAAATGTCATATAGATAGTTATGCATATATGATTTCATTAAATGGAAGCAACTCATAACACTAACTTTAAAAAAATGTTGCACTAAGGGTACAATTTAATTCAAATAGGTATTGACCCCTTATCAATTCGATCATATTGAATGTTGGGTATAACTAAATCTCAAATAACTATTTCATGAACGTTTATTAACGTTGATCTTTTAAAACTATAGCTTTAATATTTGAATTAAAAAAATGAATCTTTTAAAACTATAGCTTTAATATTTGAATTAAAAAGGCTTGAATCTTTTAAAACTATAGCTTTAATATTTGAATTAAAAAGGCTTGAATTCGTCTCCTTGAAAAATGTGTGCAATGTATTATTTCAAAATTTATCTCCTAATATTTATAACTATAATTTCGTTTGATTAAAAATAAATTGTACACATTATTATTATTATAATAATAATAATGGCTTTCCAAAAACCCAGTTCAATATCGAGTGGAGCTGCCCCTTATGACAGGCAAACACTGTTAACTTTAATGCAATCGGTGATTGCCACTTAACAGGGGTTACTTTGCTCTTTATTTAAATAAAATATGAAGAGAAAGGGCTAACCACATAAGTTACTGGGCAAGTAAAATTAGCATTAAAGCTGTGAATTTTAGTCCAAACGATGCACACAAGGGTATTGGATTATGTCTTGGTGTGCGGAGATATAAAACTCCAATAGGAACTAGTTATTGTATGTGATAAAGAAGTCAATGCAAAGGAGATTTTTGAAACAATTTTGAGTAGTTAAGATAATACGAAGACCAAAAACGCATATTGTTTTAGCGTTACGGAGAAAATACCGTTAAAATCCATAACCGGAAATGGATAAAAAAGTGATTCTTTTCAGCAATAACTATTTAGTGCTTCAGTTAGCCCTTTCTGCCACATTAAAACATTCCCTGGTTTATCGGAGCTTCCCATTATCAAAGTGCATACATATTTTACAAATTCAACATTTTAATAAAACACATTTTTTACAAAATAAATAGAAACATGTAATACAGCAAGCATGAGGATTTGTGAACACAATGGAAACCAGCCATCTTTAAAAATTGATATGAATAACAATCACGAGCCAAAAGAGATCTAAATTCAATTGATGTTTTAAAGTTAATTTTGAATGAACGCAGTGTAAAAAAACAAGATAAAATAATATAATAATTCAGATGTTGAAGCCATCAGTCAGGGCTTTCATTATGGCGGACTCTTCGCTGGCACGAGCACTAAGTTTCATCTGAAATAAAGCAAATATTCTAAATACAAAGAAGAAATTGCACCGACGCAACTACGACCATGCCTCAACAGAGGAAGCAAATCGTCCGTTTGTTACCAATGTATTTCTCAAAATATATCCCCACTCACAAAATGAGACACGAGTTTATGTGCAAAAATATCATCTGCCATAAATAGTAAATTCATGAAAAATATTAAATCTGTTTTACCTTGTGAATTTCTTCCCTCTTTGATGAGTGCACTTCCTGTGCGGGTTTATCGCCAATCTTCTGCATTGAATGTTCTTCTTGGGTGGCCACTTTGTGAAATTCCACATTTCCCCCGGAGAAAGTTTCTGATGTATTACTACTAAAGCTTTTCTGCATTGACGAGGATGTTTTGGTGACTGATGACATTTTGTAACTAAATATGTCGATTGAAATAAGATTAAAAAACAATAACATCCCATAAAAGAAACGCACCAAAAATTATGTTTAATACCTTTTTTCCGTGTTGCTATTTACCGTAAGGTCATCAATGGGGCCAACTATGAGTTCAACTGGTTCTATAAATTAAAGATAAAATAGATTAGTCAGTGATTGTGATACGAGTTTTCTGTGAGTTTTCTGTGTTGATTTTGTCATTCAAAATCCCCAAAATTTGTTTGAAGCTGTATTTGAATAATTTTTTGAAAATGATATTTTTTGGAAGGCTCGTGTGTCCTGCCTAAAATGGAAATGTTGTTGCACAACCATGAATCGTAATCACTAGAATCCAAAAATAGATGGCTGAAACAGTCCACCCGTATCTCCAAACTATCTTAACTGGTCTCGTAGGTCTTTGGAGAGTTTCGAAACCGATCCAGCAACGAGATGCTGGCCCAGTACCAAAAACATAAAAATTGGCCAACAGAGGCGTGTTATTTGTTGGCCCACTTTCTGACAAACAGATTCTTTGAATTTTCGCACCTGCCACTTGAAGGTACGCCGAACATTTGGCTTTTCCACTGTCATTCTCAGCCGCGCAAGTGTATGTGCCACTGTTTTCTGGCTTCAGGGCAGGGATGTATAGTCCGAAATCGTCGTTCTCCATCGTAATTGTGTAGTCTTTGGAGGAAACTGGTTCGCCTTTGAAATACCACTGGACCTATGTTTACAAAATATGCACAACAATATTTACATTATGAACTTTTTAAATAAATCTCAGTTTGAATTCTATATTATATAGAAAATTTCAGGGTAACAATATCGACAACATCAAATGGACATTATCAAATTAAAAAAAACAACTTCGCTAATTACAGCAAATTGAAAGATTCGAAAAAAATGTTTGGAGCAACACCTCCAAATTAAAATTTCAAAGTAATTAAGCGAGGTTCCTTAACATCAAGAAAAATCACGATAGAAAAGTTAGGTAGAATTTATACAAAAAGAAAGAGAAACGATTGAATAAATAATCTTAAATAAAAATGCAAAATCAAGATGACAACTTTAAAAAAAAATGGAAAAGAAATGAATTTCGACATCAAATAAAAAATTAAGCACAAAAAACTAATAACTTCAGCAGATATTCATAAACGGTTTAAAGAAATTGCGCACTTTTTGGTTATTTCATTTCAAAGTGAAGACATACCTACAAAATACAGCACCGCAGTTTCCTAAGACCTTTATGGTACGAAGAGTAGCTAGCCTGTTCAAAGAACAATCTGAGGATTCCCTGACCTGGGTTCCCCCTATATATATGGTTTGAAAGGATGCGATCATGGCCTAATTTTAGCCCAAACTGATTCGGTTTCAACCATCCGAATTCTCAGCAATGACTGGTCACATCCCCCACCCAACAGACGCCATGTGCCAAAAAAAGCTCATTGCTCAAGGTGTTTGTACCGAAAAGAAGTGAGTCACAGACGACGTAAGTCGATAAAAAAGTCGGTTTTAGAGATGTACGCGTCATCTTAACTAGTTAAAAGGCTTTGAAGTAAATGCAGGAGGGAAAAAACAACTACATCTGATAGAACTCTTTGCCAAATACCAAACCAATCTTTCAGTAAAACACTAACAACTTCATTTAAGAAATAGCTCCTTGTGGAAAAAATCGCCATGGAACAAAAGAGAGATAAGGAAGTCATAAAAATAAATCTCAGGAGCCCGCCAATGAGAAATTTAGATAAGTAATTCGAAAATTAGTTTATTTACGTTTTATTTTTGAATAAACGTGTTCGTCTGATTAAAGTATTGCAATATTATCAAACTGAATGAGTAACATTAAAGAAATATGAGTTGTCCAATTGTAGTTCAATTTGAACTAATTTATTAATAAGTAGATATAAAATGGTTGGATAATGAAAGTTGAGCATAACATATAAAACGGATTTGATTAAAAGTTCAGTAATCCTGGTTACAATTTTCTTATCCGAAATCCATATTAAACAGGTATAAACCTTGTTTTAATCACCATATACATGTATAATACCTTTTGTTTCATGTCCTGCGTTTTTATTTTTCAATTTGTCATTGCCAAAGCAAGTCAAAAGTTGTAACAAAGTCTAAAATAAAACAACAGAACGTGAAACAAAAAGTATTACAAATGGAGATTAAAACAAGGTTTATACGTGTATAATACAGTGTGTATTTTCTGTAATTCAAGTTTAGAATTACACTTGGCATTTTAGATCAATTTAAAAGTAAAGCAGCTGTTGTTGTAATCTCCATTTGTAATACCTTTTGTTTCCTGTCCTGCTGTTTTATTTTTCAATTTGTCATTGCCAAAGCAAGTCTAAAATTATAACAAAGTCTAAAATAAAACAACAGGACATGAAACAAAAGGTATTACAAATGGAGATTAAAACAACAGCTGTTTTATTTTCAAATTTGTCTAAAATTTCAAGTGTAATGCTAAAAGCGCATTAAAGTTGTTTTAGTCAAATTTAAAAATAAAACAGCAGGACATGAAGCAAAAGGTATTACAAATGGAGATTATATGTATAAAACTTGTTTTACCGTATGTACAGTATTTTGGGTAAGAAAATGCCAAGCTATGGTCACAGACACAGCCAACCATGAAAGTCAAGGAAATCAATTTTAAAATTAATTAATACAACATCTAATGAAAATTTGTAAATAATCACGTTTTTTTTTATCGTCGTATTAGCTTTCTTCAATAAAACTATTGTTATTGTACCACAATGAGCATGAAAATGATAAATTTGATAAAATAAATCGTTTACTAAAGTTAAACTAACTATATGCCTAAAAACCAATTTTTAAGAATAGGCTCAAGATCAAAAAATTAAGAGGCAGCCAGAAATGCTTTCAAAACAAACTACACGTATAATGGAGGGCAACGTCAAAGCGGGGCCAAATTCATGCCATATTTAGCAAAAATATTTATTTTCAAAACCTATGGTATGTTAATTGCACAACTTGGCGTTCTTCATACACAGGGAGTCCACAGTATATATGGGGAATCAGACAGTGCAATTTCCAGACGCGTGTCTAGCAAACGTCATTGAAAGCAAGGACTAGTAATCAAAAAAGACAAAACACTACTTGAAAAAAATGCTTTCAATGATAACTAACGTTGGAATTAAACTTTTCAGAAATAGAATCGGAGGGTTAAGACTTGGAAAGTATCCAAAATGGTTCAAATGAGATAACATTAGTATGGAAAAATTGCAATTTAAATGGTGTGCCCCTATAGTTTATTTAAAATGAGTGCCGAATTAAAAAAAAATTAAATTCGCATAATGATATATCAATTACATAATACATTGTAGATTACTCCTAAATCTTAGAATTAAATGCTAACAATTATTGAAGCCACTCCTTATATCATGAATAATTAACTGTTTGGCTTGTAGAAACATTGTATCCACTTTTTGTCACAGGTTCATTTTTTTCCCTGATTATTTCAAAATAAATGTATTCATTTTTAAATAATTCAATACACATGTATTGAAGTTTTTTTTACAACCTGGACCTGAGGAGAAAAAAGTGTTTCTATAGGGAAGTCATCAGAAGTCAAAAAAAAATCAATACTGTATACAACTATACAGTATACATTATATTCTGTGATACCGTATACAAGTATGCTGAACGTGTCAAGTAAACAAAGTACAGGGTGGAACAGAATAAAGAGCCACCCATTTTTTTATCTTGTTTGTGCGGTTAAATAGGAAGTCATGTGAGCTCTATCTAATGACGTTGTTACACATTACCTACAACAATTGTTTCACGGAATTTACCGTGTGTTCAAACGTTTTTTACCGTAACACATAGGACAAAATGTCAAGTTAGGAAAAGGAAGATCATCGTTTGTTTGTATGTATTCAACTGGTTTAGTCTTAACTGGAAATTATTTGAAGTTGTTACAATGTTTTGAAAACAGGGCAGACTCCAATTGCTAGCTGCGCTGCAGCACACTGGTGCACTGCTTTGAAGCGACCTTCATGCACTGGTGTGCTGCAACGCAGCTAGCAATTGGTATCTACCCCTGTTTTCAAAACATTGTAGCAGATTGTAGCATGAAGACGAAACCAGTTGAATATATACAAAAAAACCATGCTAGTGCTTTTCCTAAGTTGACATTTTTGTTCTAGGTGTTACAGTAAAAAAGTTTGAACACACGTTTCCATGAAACAATTGTCGTAGGTTAAATGTAACAACATCATTGGATATGTACTGAACATGCCATGTAAATAAAGTACAGGGTGGAATAGAATAAAGAGCTACTCCATTTTTTTCTTTTCTGTTACAGTTAGTAAATTCTGTTTGTGCGGTTAAATAGGAAGTTCAGGAAATAAAAAAAAATAGGGTGGCTCTCTATTCTATTCCACTCTGCATATGTTTGGCTTTTTATTATATTTCCATCGACTGGGACGTCTTGTTGGCCTTATTATTTTGAGAAGGAATTATACATAAGGAAGAAGGTTGCGGTTTTTGTTTATTCGTGTACTGTTATTAGTTACAACACAACCAGTTCTGCACAGAAATACAGTATGTGCAGCTGCATCCTGATGTGTCCTCTTTCCCTTCCTTCCCCTTCAAATTCTGAAGTTGTGCCAACTGTCGTTCATTGCTCATTTTTTTAATGGCCACACTCTAGCGCAATAACATCTTGACTACAAGAATCTGTAGGCTTTTTATAATGCTTTTAAAATGTCAATATTGACAATCAAAAAATGGCTGCTTGTCGAAACTTAGCCATTCCACAATAGCATTTTTTAATTTGGCATATTTAAAATTTTAAACAAAGTTTTTTCGAATAAAGAGGTAATAACGTACCCTATACTGAATTTACATACGAGCGACTGTCCTCGCGTGTCGATTAAATATCCACCATAATTGCGCTTTTAAAACCCAGGATTTTTTTTTTAAATTTTCGACAGAAATGACATGTTCAAGGCCATGCTCCATTAGAAGGGTAATGTGTCACATTGTTACGGGATCAACATTACTGATAAACGCTTTAAAGTGCATTATTTAAAATGAAAAAAATGTGGTTCCTACCTTTGGCTTTCCAGTGATGGTGCACGTAAATTTGAAGGATTGTCCAGGTCGTGCCGTTTGATCGGCAAAGAGTTTCGTAAACACAGGTGGATTTGAGATTTCACTTGGTCGAACCACAATTTCCCTAATAATTTCTTCTTTGGCAAATAATGTAGGATTCACAGTCAAATGGCAGATGCACTTGGCCTCTCCAGCCATATTACAGGCCTTAATAGTGTATGTACCAGCCTCTCCAGGCATTACTTTAGGTATTTTAAGTGATTGAAGACCTGTCTTTTCACTAGTAATCTGTAATGAAAAAGCAATTATGTAACTACAGTATGTTTAAAGTATTTGTTATTTGTGAACAGTTTTTTAGATTATCTTCAGCGATTCATTTGGGTAATTCTGGTTAATTAGCAAACATGCTACTCATGCACTAGCTGCATTTGTTTACCTGGAAAGTTGGGGAAAGAGTGAGTTCTCTGCCATTCTTGAACCATGCAATAACTGGATCAGGATCACCAGTGACGGCGCACTGGAGGGCAACTGAGTCGCCTTCATTGACAACCGTGTCAAGCAACAGCTGAGAAAATTTAGGTGCACTTGCTTTCTCTACAGATATCAACATGTGCTTTTCACTCTTCTCTAGCTCAGGTTTCACAGCTGAAATATACATAAAACGAAACAGAATATTACTAAAAGTCCAACATCTAATGTCAGAACACATACATTAGATTTTTCTAGTAGTTAGCATACATGTTATTCTCATTGAGCACAAGCTGGATGCTTCTCCGGCAGAATTAATGGCCACTACTTTGTATTCACCAGCATCCTCGACAAACGCTTCGCGGATTATAAGGGAGCATTTATCACCTTCAAACAGCAGTTGGAAATCGTTTGATTCTTTGACTGGAATGCCGTCATGATACCAAATTACCTGTTAACGAAATAGTTTTTAATGTACCAGTGATTAGAAAATGATACTTTAGTTTTATTAGAATTTCTTAACAGTAAATTGTACACCCACAATTTAATCAATGCACGCAGGAGGATAAAAAGCACAATTCATACCTCTGGTTCAGGTTGCCCAACTATGATACAATCCATACGAATTTTGGTATGTTCTGGGGCAACAATGTCTTTCAAAACTTGTAAAATACGTGGCTTTACCGGCTCTAAATCAGATGCAAGTTCTGAATCTCTGTAATTAGGAAAAGCACAATTGCATTAATAAATTAATTTGTTTTTAAGTAGTTTGTCAAGTTCCCAAGTTTGCTTACGAGGTCTCCAATGGTAAGCGGCCTTTTACGGACACAGTGCCGGAGGATGCTGCTTCTCCGCAATTATTTTTTGCCACTACAACATAAGTTCCAGCATCTTTTGGGAAAGCTTCTGGTATCGTTAATGTGGCCTTGCCATCTTCTTGGGTTAACTAAATTGGAATTTTCAATTGCAAATTAATTTAATTGCAACAAATGAATTAAAGGCGTTTCATACTAAAGCAAGTAAAGCTACAAAATGTGCTACATTATTCTATCAATGTTATGCATTTCATAAAATCAATATATAAATCAATTTAATTGCTTACATACAATCATGACAGTTAAACCAACCTTGACATCTCTGGTTTCCTTGATTGGCTTATTGTTATGTAACCAAGTTATTTGAGGTTCAGGTATGCCACGCACAATACATTCCAGTCTCAATTTCTGTCCAGCTCTTGCCATCACATTAGACAGTGGTTGCACAAAAGAAGGAGATTCTACCGGTTCGGCAGCTGATGGAGATAAAGATGAAAACGCATTCCTCAATCAAATCAAACATATGTAAAACATGTCAACATTAACTTTGCATAATGAATATTTCTTTTTACGTTTGACAATCAAATTGGCAGTGCAGGCGTTGACACCAGCTTTGTTGGTGGCCCGACATGTATATCTAGCATCATCTGTTTGACGAACTTGATCAATACTGAGGATAGAAAAATTAAAATTAAATAATTTTCAGTAAAAATTAAACTGGATTGATCCTATGTTTTTCTTTATTTACCTAAGTAAGCAAACTCCATTATTGTATGTGATTGTGTAGTCTGGAGAACTGTCAATGCAAACATCATTTTTGAACCAGGACACAACAGGCAATGGATTGCCAGTTACTTGACATTCAAATTTGTAAAGCTGTCCGACTTTAGATACACCTGGTTCAAGTTCTTTAATGAATTCCGGATGCAGGTATTCTTCAATGGCCCTTGATTCTAATATTAACAAGTTAATAATAAAAAATTTAAGAGCCAATTATCTGATTTCTATTTGAATACCACAAAGTTCACGTCCAAGATTTATTTGGCGTTCACCAAGATTTCCTGCCCGAGGAAGATGCATGTGCATTGAAATGTATTGAGTAAATTATGGTGGTTATACAGGGTGAGTATATCTTTAAAATGGCCACAGATACGAAGATAATTCTTTCAAGTACTTTAAGAGTTCTTCACGAGCTTTCCGGAAACCATATTTCCTGTGACCTTGAATGTCACGTTCAAGGTCATCCATGTGCTAGGTCTGCGGATTTTGCGGATAAGTCAGAAACCGCT
>JAQGAO010004900.1:0-14361 GCA_034697705.1 Ommatoiulus sabulosus
AAGTCTCAAGGTGCTCCCACCCATAATCTGGCGACTAAAGTATGCCATACACGTAAATGTAAAATATTACTTTTTTCACTGAGGATAATTGTCACAAAAATAAAGATTACTCTCTCATTATAAGCTGTCATGTTTAGACAAAGTCTCGTTAGTTTTACGTAATTCTAAAAAAAAGAAGAAATTCGTGTTGTTTTTCTGCACTAAACTTCCCATGTCTTTCAAAACATGGTCATTGGAGCGTATTAAAATTCTGCATTTTCGAAAAGTCACAAACCTTATCTGATTTAATGTCGTCGGTCATTTTTCCAAGCATGACAACTCCTTTATCTTTTGAATACATTAGTCCTTCCACAAAATCTGCAGGATATTTCTTGTTACTGTTGTCAGTGAAAGTTCTGATGAATTCGGCTTGACTGAAGATGGGAATATACTCTAACTGGACATATTTTTTGCATGGGACGATCATGAGCTCGGCTGCCACCAAAAGACCTAAAGTACCATACGACCAAGGCACGGAATAAAACAAGTCCTGGTTTTCATCCTAAACATATGATGAAAATTGCATTACTAATGAATTGGAATTTCAGGAATGCCTTCATCAAACTACAGAAACTAAACCCATACAGTTACTCGAATGTCAAAGTTTGTTCATGATTATACATGTACCTTTGTGCATCGTACAACACTTCCATCAGCCATGACCAGTTCGAAAGCCAAACAAATATGCTGGAAAAGGCCATAAATATGGGACGATGATTCGATTCCGGTTCCATTGACCATTCCTCCTGTGTAAAACATTTGGTTTTATAATGAAAAAACTCGCCGGCAATATGCAGGGTTCACAATTTTTTGGGAAATACAATGATATTTGTTCATGAACACTATAAGTTTTTATTAAAGTTCAATTTACGATTCACCTTTTCTTGAAATGAAATATGGTGAAAACCAATCAATGGATTTGAAAATGGTGCGATTTTTGCACTTCGATCATTGACAATAAGTAGCCATTATCTGGTAATCATCGATGGCCGATGTTATCAATCCATATTTCAGTAAATGGTCTTTTTATTTTTAATATTTTTCATTTACAAATTGACTTAAATTGTTATTAATACCACATGCAGGAATGATCATTTCACAGTCCAATACTTAAAAATGTAATTACATATGTATTTTATCTTCATCTGTCCACTCATACCTACGGTGAGGTCATCCAATTCTGGCACGATGGCAATCGTCCATCCTAGCGGCAGAAGCGTAGCCGTAATTTGTCCCATGTTAACCATGGGCTCCACTCGCACGAACTTCTTTTCCGTATTCACTTCCAAAATGTCCATCAAATCTATTTTGATGGGAAACATGGTCTTTTTGTATTTTCCCACCCGCAAGCTCATGGTCTGCCATCCTGGACGCGCCGTGCACATTGGAACTGAACAACCCGAATCTAGCCATCGTTTTACCTAAAGTCATCACATCGAGATAAATGAGCATAAAGTGCTTCTCATATTGTCTCATAAATTAATTTAACTATGCTACAATGTCGCCCTCTAGCGCCACCTCGCTCCCTCGTTCTTATTTTTAATGTTATAATATGTCGGTCCATTTTTTTTTCAATTCATGCAGCCTGTGACATCTAGAAACGTACATGTAACTATGACAGACAACGAAGCACATCCTCAATTACCCGAAAACTACTTTACAAACTTTTTTTTTTTGAAATTATATGTACGAATGGCATTTTTGGCAGTTGTTGTGCAAAAGTGACACACTAATTGATCTAAAAAGTCACTCATGTACATTGTATGACATAATGGTTTTAAACCAATGAATGCATTCCTTTTGCACACGTGACTTCACGATTACCAAAATTACCATTGTTAATGCTGGCTGAGTACACCTATATTGTGTCAATCGACGCTCGACGCGACAACATAGTTGTTTGACATTTCCGGAGCTAAAATTAAGCATACTTCACATTTCATGGGTGGATTTCTTGGAATTAAAAGATAAATATACGTTTCTTTTAGAATTAAACACATTTAGTATTGCTCCACTGTTAAAATAAACATTTGCACAGCAGCACACGCATGTTTTCATACATGTGTAACAACTTCAAGCGTGTGCATTCCTATTCGCACCCCACAAATGCCCTAGCAGGTGATTTTCATGCAATTTACGCTCTAATATGAGATTCATGATAGAAATTGATAAAACTGACGATGCGCATCATTAACTCGTACCCTTAAGTCTATACATTCTTAGCATGGGCAATGTCTTGTTTCATTAATTTGTTAATGTTTATTTTAAAAATTAAAGCTACAAAAATGTTTACTCACTTGGTTTTGTACATTTTGGACCTTTTTCTGGTGCAATTTGGGAGCGCTTCTCAGCAGAAATGTGATCCGGTTCCTCACATAGAAGTAGGTGTCGTAAAGTAGTGACAGTGGTAAGAGAAAAAAGCAAACGAAAATCCACCGGTAATTAATTATTAAATATTCCAGTAGATTTGACGATGCCATGTTTGAGACGTCAACTGTGAGGTGCGTGAGGACAATTCAGGCGTGGATGACCTTCACAGTCGGCGCTCTGCTTCAACTATTCGCCAACTAATTCGACTTTGGTCGATCTTTGACCTTTTAGAAAAATCGATAAGAGATATCAGTGTGAGTTTAGATCAAATGTGTGAACATAGCGATAGAACCTGGAGCCAAATGCAAGATAAGCCACATTCATTGAGTTCGGTTGAACACTAAAACATATATACTGTGCTATAATAATGATCGAATGCTTGATCAATGCTGTGCACATGCAGGATACTTATCCTTCTTCCGCTTTATCTTTGCGCTACCTGGTCAAGGTGAAACGCATCAATTAAGAATCGTAAATGCGCGTGTACCATGTTGCAACTTGCCACTAAATTTGCTGCTATAGAACACTGTTTCTCAACCGCCGGTCCGCGAAAAAGCTCGGATGTCCACTCGGTTTCTGATCATTTTCAATAACTATAGTTTTTATTTTATATTTTTAGATTTTGAAACTATAACCAAAGAACTATTTAAAATAATCTAGGTTCCCAAAGATCTCGAAAATCCGGAAAAATCATGGAAATTCAACGTAACAATCCAAAATTAATGGTTCTATGCGTGATTAACACAGATAGAGCCCATTTGCAACATTTTACAAATACAAATTTGCAAAATGTTCAATAGTTTCCAAGAACAAATTTACAGAATGTTCAACAGTTTCAGAAAGTTGGAGCAGTTTTCTAGGATAAGTTTGGAAAATGTTCAACAGTTTCCGAGGATAAATTTGCAACATTTTCAAACTTTTCGTAATACAAATTTGCAACATTTTCTAACTTTTCGTAATACAAATTTGCAAGATTTCCAACCTTTCCCCATGTATAAATGTACAACATTTCCGACTGCTTTCGAAGACATATTTTCATAAGTTTTTTTCAGAATTGTCAAAATGTTCTCATAATAATTTTGTCAAATTTTCTCCATTTTTTAACATTAAGTGGTTAAATTTGAACTAACAATTTTACTCTGTGAATTTTGAATTTTTTTCCAAATTATCATTAGCAAATCTTGTAAAATATTGAATCCTGTGTCGGTTTTGCAAAATCGTGAATAACATATTGGCATACATGTACATGTTCAGTATGTCAATTTTGGGAAGTCGGCGAAATATTTTTACTATATTTTCACCGATACGCAGGGGTGGTTGAGAAACGGTCTAGACGAAGTTTCGACATTTTCGAGTAAAACTGTGGTAAATATCCAGATTGGCCATGGCCAGTCTGACCCAGAGGAATCCCGAGAGATACAGTATAGACGGCGCGGCGTCTTAAGTTGGCTCCAGTAATCACAGTGATAAAAATACATGTATAGATGGTCTCGCCAGTTTCTTCGGGGCAAGGAAATGGGAAAACTCAGGAATGAACAGAATAAAGATACACTAAACTTTACCGGAGGAAATTTCTTCTAAAAAAACCCCCGATATATAAATCATAATTTTAGATACAAATAATCTTTCATGGTTCAACTACATGTAAAAATGGCAGATTTTTTCATGCACATGTATTTATAATCAAATACTCAAGATTGTATGATGAAATTTACGTTACTAATGAAATGAAGTTTTTAGAAAGCAATCTCAACGTCTTCCTCCAACTTAACTCAACGTTTCACAATGGATTTCCCATAGAAATCATCGCAAGAAAAATTTAATTCGCTCCTAACCCGTTAGTAAAAAAACAAAAAACGGAACTTTTGTTTGCCATGATACACTATACTTTTTAATAACGTACAAGCACGCGTATTTAAGTTATTTTATGTATTTTCTGTAAATTGTTAGCGTATTAAAAACTGATGCATTTCTACTTATTTAATACAAGATAAATTGAGCGAAACTTGTGCGCGAAAACATTACATTCCTTGTCAAAGAAATAAATTTATGACAATGTATCAATTGAAAATTCCAATATCATTATTTTTCACTTGAATTTTCAGAAGAATTTTTGTTGCTCTAAATATCATCCGTTCAATCCCTACTGAATTTTCCGTAATATTTAAAAGTACTGTACAGTATAATTGTGAGCATATACCGTACATGTAAGTTTATTTTGCGGCCCTTAGTTTGATGACTTTGATCAATCATCAGCAGTTCGTAAAATTTGGGGAAAAATAAGACAATAATTTCTTCGAAACATTTAAAACAAATGTTTTCCAGGCGATATGCCAATTTTCCTTCTAGAGCTATAAAATCGTACAAATATGTGACTAGGCTTAGCACTGAGGGTGAACTTGCATGAAACCCAGTCATGCTCCAAGGAAGAGGGACAGGGGGCCTCCTCCCATTTCTGGCTTGCAGGTTTTCTCTTTTATGTCCGCCGCCTCCCTAATTCCCAGAATTCATTGCGGCATCATTAGCCATGATTGCATGGGCCGAGCACTGACTGCGAAACTAGAAAGACAATTCAAATGTAAAGTTTATCTGAAATTCCAGCAGAAGAAATAGATTTTGTTCACTTCGGACTGAATAGCAACGTCACAGATCGAGCGCAGTCACCGTATCAAGAAAATACACGCGGTGCGTGCATTCTTGGCACATCTAAACAAAACAAAAAGAAGCTGCGTTTTGACAGCTCAAGAAACAAGAATCGCAACGACCATGGGTGGTGTAATCCTGGAGAACCTGAGTGGCCGAAAACTAGCTGTTTTGGTGACCGCTCTGCTTCTGTGTCAACTAGCCTGTTTTCTAATTGGAGGCTGTATTGGTTAGTACATTTTCTCATTTTGTACTTTTCCTTTTGTTTTCTTTATTTTATGACTTCAGTACTTTGTTGCCTTACTAATCTAGGGGTCCTGAACCTTAGTTCTCGGATATCATGCATGCATGTATTACGATTCTATCAAAAATTATCTCCATGGAAGATAACTCTGTAAGCGTTTCTGAGATAAGATTGGGACTTAAAGAATATGTTACCCCTTTGGTTTTAAAAAGGATGCTGGATGAAATCTACCCTGAGATTGTTTCTAGTTTTTTTGTATGAACGTGCACTTAGTTCAGTTAGTTCTATGCACTTATTCATGCACATGTACCGGTAGCTAGTTCAATACGTAAAGTTCTGCCATGGATGAACGTACGTGATTTTTTGGATAAATGTACTATGTATTTCGTGCATGCATGCTTTTACAAATGCTAAAATTAGAGGAAATTGTCCTATCAACCAAATCTAAATTGGTAAATTTTTGTTTAAAAGCCTCATCTTGACTTCATGTAATGGTAGACCTGGGTTCACATTCCTGGTCGGCTGTTATTGGTGGATTTTCAAAGTTACTTCTATATGTGAACATTCTTCATGAGATTAAATTAGACTTATTTTGGCTTTTTGACTTTTTCAAATTAAGTTACTTCTATATGTGAACAATCTTCATGAGATTAAATTAGACTTATTTTGGCTTTTTGGCTTTTATACATTTACTGCAAACATTTCAATAATATACTCTTTAATAATTAACTTTTAATTTTACTTTACTAGCACCAGCTCCTTACAACACAATGACTATGTTGGGAACAAAATGCATCGACCATTCACTTAACAGCAAAGACAAGTGGTTGTACACACGGGGTTCAAATGCTTGTGACCGCCTCATGGACTTATCTGATCCAAGGATTACGAAAGAGGGCATCACAGCCAATGAAATTGTTTTCACCTTCCAATTCCCGCTACCTAAAGATGGCCAAGAATTGGAATATTCACGGTGGTTCCAGAACCTCATTGGAGTTATGCAAGTGGACAACAGCTATGCGGTCAACAACCCTGTGGGTAAGTTCGAATAAATTGATATGTGGTATATAAGTAATTGGATTGGTATCAAGAAAATTACTTCTATTTAAATTCTGGGTTTGAAATGCTAACATGATATACATGTAAATGGAATAATTTTATTATCAACCTGCTTGTAATCTTGTCAATACTACTTTAAATACAATGTGACAAGTGACCAGTAAGTTCCTGGTAAAAATGGCATTAATGTGACTTAACGTTTCAGTTGGAAAACCAATCATCAGCTTGAACGTTCGATTGGGATACAGAAACAAGGGCGACAAAGATGGTGACTGGAAATTATTAGCAGAATCATACGAACAGAGAACTTTGGATTGTACTCTAAACGATGAGCAGGTAAGAATGGAATTCCAGGAAATACCTCTAACTTTTCATAAATTTTATTATCTGACATTTTATTACCTGCAGAAGAAAGAAGGTCAAATGTACAATTGCCCTTTGCTTCCACTGTTTGAGTTGGGAAGTCTTCATCACGATTATTATCTCCTAAATGTGCGCTTACCAGTGGTGGGAAAGACAAATGAGGGAATTGGAAAGATTGAAGATCTATGGTTTATTGTATGTGCAATTAATTATTTTCTATTTTTGACATTTGTTCATATATAGCGATGGAAATTATGTGATATTATTTTGTGCTAGGCTATCAATCAAAATGGGGGTTTTACTATGGTTTGGTTGGCGATGAAAAGTTTCTTTTTCCCAATTATCATTGGTATCATGGTGTGGTATTGGAGAAGAATAAAAATGCTGTCTCGATCACCAGTTCTACTAGAAAAAATGCTATTTGCCTTGGGATTGGCTGTTACTCAACTCAATGGTAAGTTTCCATGCACACTTTCTTGGCCAGTTAACTGGCCCATAAAGTAAAGAATAAAACCAAAATGCATTTATTATAATTTCTATTTTTCAAGTTCCTATTGAGTTTTTGAGTTTGTGGCTAGACATGCCGTTCATGCTGCTTTTAAGCGATATTCGACAAGGGATACTTTATGCAGCTCTTTTCAGCTTTTGTCTTGTATTCGCTGGCGAACACATGATGGTAAGTTTTTTTATTGGTATCTGCTTTTAGCTTTTTGTACAAGAAATGCTTAAATTTAAATTATTGAACAATTTTGTACTGTATGCATTCTGAATAGATAAAGATGGTGAGTGCTGATTATCATTATCCTTTTGTTTAAGCGTGCAATAATATCTTTTAATAGTACAGTATTAAAAACATTTTTTCTCCAGGATGATGTTAACCGTAATCACTTGCATGCCTATTGGAAACATTTAAGCGCGGTGGTGTTTGGATGTCTCTGCCTATTCGTATTTGACATGTGTGAGCGGTAAGATTTAAAAAAAAATTTCAAATATAAGTAATGTGAGCAAAATGTGACCAATACATGTACAATGATTTATTCCATTAAAACAATATTATTTCAGGGGTGTACAGCTTAAGAATCCATTCTATAGTATTTGGGTGACTGAGTTGGGAACAAATCTTGCTGTATCCTTTTCAACAATATTTTTATTGTAGAGTTTTTAATACAGTGAAAGCCTGTTAATTTGATCACGGCTAATTCGGTCATCGCATCGCATAATTCGATCAAATTTCCACATGTCTAGATAACACAAATGCACGAAACACGTTTGAGAAGCTTCGTACAAGCACGGACACATTCGGATAACGTGCAAGCATGCATTTAAGCACCCAATGCATCATTTGATTTTCTGCGTATTTTAGAAAATCAAATTTCAGCCATTGCCGCATACAAACAACATTAAACACTATACTTACAAGTTTTTTTTTATAAATTTAATTTTAAAAATATGTACCATATGTATTTTTTAAAACATGGCACAAATTATATTGGAAGGGTCAATCTTTAACGTGTTTATTGACGTTCATCGTCTCTTTCAGTCAATATCGCTGGAACCAAAGTGATCGAATTAAGCGGCTTTCACTGTGTCTACAAAACAATACTGAGTCTTCCAAAAACAAGTGGTATGCATTAAATTGCCTTGTTCATCCTTAATAAGCATTCTCCAGTTAACGTTCATCATCCTGGCTGGCATAGCTGCCTGCATTTATTTCCTGTTCCTCTCCTACATGATCTACAAAGTGTTTTGCAATATTAAATTCAAGCGGATGACAATTTCCACCATGAGCAATGCACGGAAAGTTTTCTATGAGGTAATCAGATTTCCTTTACTTCATTGTCATAGTCAGTTGCCACGTACACTCTAAATGTTTATTAATTATGCCATGCATAATATGTATAATTTTTCCATTTTTTTGAGAAGCTCAGTCTAATTTCCAATCTTCTTTCACTTTGACATAGGGAATAGTTTACCGCTTCAAATTCCTGATGTTGGCTACACTGTTTTGCATTGCCATGACTGTCATTTCATTCATCATTGGTCAAGTTGCTGAAGGTCGCTGGAAATGGGATGACGATATCAGCTTGGAATGCACTTCAGCAGTTGTGTGTGGTGTTTACGGCATGTGGAATATCTACGTGTTTGCGCTGATCGTCTTATATGCACCATCACATAAACACTGGCCAGAAGACAACAACGGTCAGAAGCCTACCAATCCTTTTGAATGTGCATGTAATGTGAAAGTTCACTTGGAAACAACCCCTAATCTGCATTTTTTCATGAGACAGATACTGGAACGGTGCAGGCAGAAGAGATCGAATGTAGCCACCTATTGAGTGAATCGTCCCGGAGCGAAGGTTCAGCATTGACTGCACTGGTCAGAAAAGCTACTGTGGATTAAATTATGCAAGAAGGCCTACTTAATTATGCAATCAAGCCTATATTTGTGTCACCAAATATTGTGGACATTCTTAAATTACATGTATCAACTGGATTTGTATAACCAAGTCCTCTATTTATTGTTCACTCTGATCATCTGATGTAACTTAACGTGTGTACTGTGACTATGGTCGTTTTGATGTTTTTTATAGGCCCAACTAAAGTAAATAAAAATATAATTAGCATCATATTAGGCCAAAACTTAGAATCTAATAGGGCACAGCTGATCAACAATCATAGCTTTAGGATTTTTAACAAATATCCTAAAAATTTCACAAGGCTGAAACTGCATGTTGCTGATAATGTAAGAAAACATGTTAGATATTGTGACGTTTTCTCGTAAATCGTCAGCTTATTTATAGTGTGAGGTCAGTTACATGTACTTCATTATGAGTTCACTGTAACTTTATAAAGAGCAATTCGTTAATGATTCCAATCTTTATGAATACTTCAAGATGGAACAGTTACCAAAGCACGTATTGAAAATTCAATACCGCAAAAAGATATCAGATTTAGTATGCTACTAGTTTCATTTTTTGCACAAAAATCATTTCTACAGGTTCAATTCATCTAATCTTATAGTCTTGTATAAATTCTCCACATTTATTTGTCAATTTTCAGTGGGTATCATCTAGACTTGCATAAAAAAATTGAGGAATACTATTTGATAAAACTAAACTTATAGTGGAAAAACAGATATAGAAAAATGGTGGCTATCAGAATAGTTTACATCTGATAGTGCCGTTTAGCTTGGTTCTGATCTTTAGGTGCAAAGTCCAATCTACATGTATATTCTCACTTAAAAACGAGGAGATTTGATACATGCACAAGTACATTTATATCATTTTTAAAAGAATTTTTTTCTACAGTATGTCTGTGATGATGATATTTGTAATACTGCCAATAAGAAGGTGGAGCAAATTCAGAGAATCTAGGTTTCTCAAATTGAGAAGTAAATCTTTCTATGCATTCATACAACAACAAGTTAAAAAAAGAAATACAAAATTGTGTATTACAATTAATTTCAAACTCAACACCATTTTAATTTCCAATTAGATGAAGAAAAACATTGCATTCCAAATTAATTGGCATGTTAACTACTGTATGTACTATACTTATATTTGCTCGTGCTATAGCAAATTCTTTCAATATACAATGTATTTGCATACACTTGCCAATTTGGAATCAGGTGATGCGTCCTTTTACCAATAAACTATGTTTTGGATGTCTTCCAGTGTGATATTTTCAGCTAGTTTTAATTTGTTATCTATTGTTTTGTAATAATTTAACTTCAGTAAGCCATGTAAATTTACAGTCGATGATAGCCAATAAAATATGAAATTGCTCAAATGGAGTGTCAAATTTTCCTTCCGCATAACCATTACACATAAGAAGTAGCTTTACAAGTTTTTGACTAACTTTCTTCATCTCTACAACACCTGCATTTCTAAAAGAGTAAACTCGAAAATGATACATACATCTATATGCTCGTACATGCATGGGCATGGATTGAATAGTTATACATGTACATGTAAATGTTATTTTTGGTTGGTTGGAGATTTTTTTAACGAACCTCATGTACTGTACATATCTAATTCAAAAAAAATTGTTACTGTACAATGATCCCCGTTCCGATATTTATTTAAAAATATCTGTGAAATAATAACGCACACCACAGTATGCGTACAATGTATTTAATTTTTTTTTTAAAAAAAACTGGGCCATTTAGCACATGCATTTAGGGGCTCTGTACAAATCGGAGAAAACAATTTTTTTTTAAAATATTAAGATTACTTAAGGAAATACTGCAGTGAAATTATTGTGCTATTTATTGCACCATATTTTATAATTAGTTTCATTTTCTACTTGATGGCGCTATACCACACCAAACATATTGTTCACACATACTGATACAACGCCATCTCTAGGAAAAAATCGAAATCATAATGAAAAAAATACCCACTCTTCTGAAGTGACAACTATCTCAATAAAAAAATACGCTCAATATTCAGTACGGTATGTTTATACTGAATATACTGTTTATACAAATTTTAGCTTATCATAGATTGGTCTAAAGGACAGTAATGTCACTTTATGTCATCACCGCTTATAATCCCAAAATTAAAACAAAATGAGTTGTGTCACTTCCAGACTTCTAATAAAGGGGGAGGAGATGGGGTGTGATATAATGTGTAATCGTGGACTTTTTTTTTAAAAAAAAATTTATCAAAACATATCTTTAAATTTGCAAGTCTCTGGATAATCTTTTCTGCAATCGACATGTACAGTGCTGCATTTGCACGAATAATTACAGCAAATTCACACATCCATTTCCTCACATCCTAGAGTTCACATGCAGGAAATTTGCAAAAAATCAGAGATTCCTTTATTTCCTCATAGTTAATTTTATATATGGTAGGTACAAGTACTACCTGCTCTGCTAGACTGCTAGGATGGCCAACCAGGGAATGGCAAGCGGAGATTGGTTCCGAACGCGAGGTCAAATGGGGCATGTCCAATTACCCCACCATCGCGTTAACAATCAATGTGCTTAGGGCCTTTCCCTTATCTATCCTTTTCCGCTATTATTTCGGGTCTAACTGAATACGTTGCATGCTGGCATTCTAATAGGATTTTATGGCATGGGTTTAATGGGTCATAAGAGAGAAATTTGTAATAGGGTCAAGGTGAACACTATCAGCATCCACGCATCATGGGATGCCAAATAAAAGTAATATGGATTTATGAGCTGGTTTCTATCGAGTTAGTTAAATAAGACCACACCGAATGGATTGAAATTAGTCACTCAGGACCAACTTAAGTTACCCATTTACGGAATAATTGATGGAAAACGTTAGCAAATGGGAAAGATCCAATACGGAGAAGACTTTGTTTGAAGGGTGAATGCACAGTGCAGCTATAAACGGATGGGATTACGAGTCTGCGGTGCAAATTTGAAAGTGTCAGACTTCTAAAAATCGTAAAAATGTCAGTATAATTAAATGTTTGAATTTAATAAAACCAAGCGAGTTTGTCATGAAATCTAATAAACAGCTGTCAAATTCCCTTCAAACGGTGCCCTGAATTTAAATTCAATCATGCAGGTTTCAGCACATTTTAGTTATATTTTTACAGCTTTTTTTAAAGGTTTCTTAGCAAAAAAGGGCATTGCTTGGTATTATGGTATATACAGGGATATCAGATAGCTGCAAAAAGTCAGGAATCCTTCAAGTTTGAAAAGGACATAAAAGAAGTCAAGCTGAGCAATAAAAAAAACTACCAGAAAAAGCTTCCTTTGTCCCTAAAAGTAACCGCAATTGTGATATAAATTGCGTTTTGCTGTACTTTTGGATATTCCATATCATAAAAATGCGATGTATTGTGTCTCCCCGTTTTTACGTCAGAGGGTTTCAAAATCTGGAAAGTATGGAGGAGTTACAAATAAGTCCTATTACATACTGCAATGTGCTTTAACCTTTAATGTGAAGTAAAAATAACTGCTAGCTCAAAGCATAGAGCAACTTTTAGCGACACTTCAGATCTAATATCTTGAATTAAATATTTTCCATTAAATAATATAGATTATTTTTCACTTTCAAGTGTTTAATAATTTCTAGCATTTTCGGTGGGAGATGGATAAGAACTCAATTTCCAATAATGCATGCCACAAAAGGTCCATCGATTGTTCTCAATGCCAACGCAGCGTCGTCTAAATCTAATTCAAACAGAACTGCAAAGTGTATTTACGCAAGATGAAAGCTAGAAATAGCACAAAAGTAAACCCAAATAGCATTGATATCAACAAAATGTGGACGGATGAAACCTTTATTTCCGGAGACCTTTAAAAAGAGATTCGACGGTCGATTCAGAAGGGGTCACTGAAATATAATGACGTCACGAGATTGCGTAAATCGTGCCTCGTTGCCATGACCACGTTTAGCAAAAATGACGTGTGAGATGCAACATGTGTCCATGCAGGCCAAGCATTAATAGCATTAAAACCACAGCGTGATCGTAAATCCAACATAAACTAGCCTCATGGCGTAATGTATACTATATGAAGTGGACGGTCACTTGGTCTAAGAAAACAAAATATGGAAAAAAGTAGTGGCAAACCAACGCCATTTATGATGCATTCATACATGTAGATACATAGTAATGCGAGAGAATGCATTTAAGTTGTATACAGGATCCATCATTGACGAAAATTATACAACTGAGAATCATTAAGACAAACTCATTAAATGCGAATTTCTGATAGGACGAACTCATTTCTAGTCCCTGTCCTAGGGTATGCATCAAATAATGTTAATTTTTAATTTTTCAAACTAACTCGGATATATTAAAAATTTTCTGATGAATTTTAGAGTTCCCAAATATTCACGATTCGTTTCGTTAAAACGAATTTGTTTAGATAACATAAAATGATACGTTGTAACCTCGACACTCGAAAGCTACAGTACATGTACTGTAAATGTTTGCTATTTACTTCGTCTTAACGATCGAGCTCCACTGTATTTATAAATTTTTGCAAGCCATAATTTATTTTATTTAGCAGCACTGTAGTTTTTCTATGATACTATATATATGAGATAATGTTGTCTGAGATAAGAGGATAAGCTTATAACGGAAAGAAAATTGTGTTTTTTTTTTTTCCTTTTTATTTTACACGAATCGTTTCTGTGAATTCTCTTTTCCCCAAATGTTTTTATCTCTAAACACACACCACACAAGAAACGCACTATTAAAATCGAGCCGTCAGATGGGAATTTGCTCGGAATATGGCGTCGAAATTCAGAACTAACTAGCTATAAGTACACGCGTGTGGCTTGCATAAAAAGTGGTCTGCAATGTGATAAGTAAAGCTTATTTCTCGAGATTTTTGGATAACTACATTTGTACAGAAGTGATATTGTAACGCGTTAATGCAGTGCTATGAATATGCCAGTATATCAACAATGACAGCTCAGCTCAGTATACAATTATGAGCTTTTTATTGCCTTTACAGCCTTTGGTCGTTACCCGAAAAACAACACATTAAATATCTAGAGAAATATCTGCATACAAATGTAGGGGTGAGAGCACGTTGGCATTTATTCATGTGATTTGTTTACTTATTTTGAACCATAGCGGTATTGCAGACTCATACCACTAGGCGATACTGGTTTTTAAGTTAATGAAATAAGTGTCAGCGTGCTCTTACC
>JAQGAO010004901.1:0-14360 GCA_034697705.1 Ommatoiulus sabulosus
ACGTGCAGAGATCAAACGGGATCTACACGGGACCTCGGTTTAAACTCTCATCCGAAAGAGCCGCCACTTAGAGAATTATACACATCCTCAAAATTCTCACCGACCTCGACCGGGGAGCGAACCCCGCTGGTTAGGATCGAGAGGGAAGCGCGTAACCCACTCGACCATCGGCGCCGGTACGAAATTGTGGTTCAAGTAATTTTCAGAATATATTAACAAGCGCCAATTGTTAGCAGTTTACACGTAAGTCTACAGGCAAAATTTCGTTTCAATAACGGATTCAAATATGTACTGTATAGTACATAACAGTCTGAGAATATTGACGCTTCATCCAGGTCAGCTTACCCTTATAGCAAGGAGCAAAGAGTCTCCCAAACTGCGCTTTTTCTCAGACACTCACGTACGCAGATTTCGGAAATTTTTACCAAAATTCCACATTTTTTCCTCTCTCCGGAGGGATGGTGTTGATGGTTTGCTCGAACGGCATGAGCTGAATAAAAGCCCACGTGGATCGGGCGGTGGTGACGCATGCGAGCACGCATGCATGAAGCCGAACCGTTGGGATGCAACTGATGGGGAGTGAGGCTGAGTTGAGGGGGTCTGGGAATGATTAGAATTTTCTAATTTTATTTCAATTGCAGCCCAGAAATTCCAACATGACATTCAAGTATTTACATTCCTAGAGTAATTCCGGTGCATCACTACCACCGACGCACGCACCCAGCAGCGCATTGCAGCGATGAACGAGCAAGATCGAGGAGCAGCCTCAATTTCAGCGTGTTTACGGTTTACGCCAAGAAATGGAAACGAAACCGATGAGTTTTGGGCACGAGCGTTTTGGGACGTTTTAAAACGGCGAACGCCATGTCGCGCACATTTTTGGGACATTTTTCGCCAGGCAGATTAGGACGATGTTGTGTGCTTGTCGAAATTATGGATTGACGATGGAAATCTTTGCATCTGCACCGTTCGGTAATAGGGAATCTTGCCTCAGCTTGGAAGTCTGGAATCTGCATATAGTTAAAATACATGGCATGATCTGGGCATGATTTAGCAATGGTTAATCTACCTCAGCACCCTTCTGCATGGGATGGAGGATCTTGATTCATTTCGTTAGAAGCCTCTTCTCATAATGCATGTATTGACGGCGTGTCACATCGTCCAGCATCTTTCGTTGGTATAAGGACTATCGTTTCAACACAACAATGGTTCAACAACGATGAAAGCGTTAACTCGGTATACATTAACAGCATTTAACTTCCGGTTGTTCAGCATCATTCGATGATTCTCGACTCGGCATGCGAGGTTCAGCGGAGCTTGAACCAGTTCACCCTGTGAAATTCTTGAGATTTCTATACCAGAAAGGTTTACTTCTGTCCCGTTTCTGATGTGGAGCACTATACACGTGGAGTCGGGGAACATTCTCTGCATGCACATCTTCCTGAGCATATAAGTGATGCTCGGTGAGAGGACACTTCCGGTTGACGCGACTAGTGTGGAATCTGTTGAATGCGGCGTTCGGCAACCTAGAATCTCGCTTTAGGATATAGTTTGGGCAATATGGATTTGGTGCTTCATTCAAGCATTCGTATTGAAATTATTACGTTCATCGTCGTTAATAATGCGGATTAGTGGTTCACGTCGTTCAGGAATGTAGATTCTCGCATTGCAGCTGTTCGGTATAATGCGGTATTTTGGTTTGGAACCGTTCAAAAATTAGCCAATGAAGATTCTTATCAATATCGTCACAAGCATTATAGGCAGTTTTTTCTAACTGCAATTCCCAGCACCCTTCGGTATAATGCAGAATTTTGGCTGGAACCGTTTGGTAATGCAAATCGTTGCCTCGATGCGCCCTTATTGTCTTAATGTTTTTGAACCTAAATTCACCGTAAGATTTAACCTTTTTCGATAAAACGCGCACATGTGCACGCTTAACGATAGCAATTATATACTTTGCGTCATGACTGCAACTATACTGCATGGTTATAATATACATGGAAAGTTTGAGTTGATAATATTTACAACAATCGTTTATATTGTACATTTCTTCTTGAATGATTTGTAGCGCGAATTAAAGCGCGATCAAGACATAAGCTAAATTGGGCAATGAATATACATTAGAAACATCAAAATGTGCTTATAAAAATACATGTACGCATTCTATATAGTAAACGCCCTTAGTGCATGTATGGCGAAAATGTTTGCGAGGCATATACATGTAAGTCCATCAAGATAGAAACGCGCAAGGTATACTTGGATTTCATGCAGTTGCAACGGCGCGGCGCGGCGCTTGGGATCATGCATGCGCTAGCAAAAATGTATCATTGAATTACATCAATACTTATCAGTAAATTAATGTTAACACATTTATAATGATACTTACACATATAGCTAGGTAATTTAAAAGAGAAAAGAGATATCCAAAAAAAAAAAAAAAAAAATGTTGAACATATCAGTAACTGCGGAAAACAGTTAGCACAGCTATACAATATAGGTTGCATGCATGCATGTATACGAGGAACAAAGCCAAAACGATGAAATTTTTGCATTAAAATGCCATGCAAGCTTCACATACTGTATAGAAGTTGCAATGCATGGTTCAAAATTACTCCGGTCAAAAAATATATATATATTCCGATGTGCATGTATCACAAACATATAACTCACAGATATTATGTAAATACATTTGGATGTAAACATGTGCATGCAATTTGTGCACACCGTAAGCTTATACAGTAGGCCTACATGTAGGTTTGGAAGTGAAGGTTCAAAATAAGATACATGTTGGTTATGGAACAACCACGTTGTAGGATTTCAGGATGTATTCGAGCCATGCAGTTGTGATTGCGGATTACGTTTAACGGCGCGTGGTGCATGTAACCCAGTACAAGTGAACTCTATATAGCGTATTGATTACCGCGTTAAATAGGCGTTTTGCATGACCCCCTTTGTGTTTGGATACCTTTTTCACATTTTTGCATGGATGCTTTTCATTGTTTCCGCTCATGCATGGATGGATATTATTGCCCATTTCAAACACGCCAAATTTCACTTTTGAATTTAAAAGGCCTGTTTAAGGCACTTGTTTAATAGGTCTTGCGTACACGCGCCAAATGCCCTATGCGATTTATAAACCATAGACATTTTCATTGCATCTTCAACTGAAAAATTGGAAGTTTTTGAAGATAATTCGACAATTTCCAGACATTGTAATTTAAATGGGCCATAATGGCACATTACCTGAGGTCCAGGTATACCGAGACAATTTAGTACGATTTTGAACATTATGTACTTGTATGCATGATACACTGTACAGTATGACATGTATACGTTTTAAATTAATCTAAATAATAGTCCGCAATTTATCGCATATGGTATACTGTAAATATAACTTGTACAATATATGATAAGTTTAAATTAACATGTCAATCACGCAGATGTTTAATCACGTAGAATATTTGTTTTATTAATAATGGACAAGTGTTCAACTTTTTGCGAGTCTCTGAAAATTAACAGTTTATTGTTAAAGACACGACACAATTATAATAATGAAATGTGATTAGCATGTTTTTTATTACATTGATAATACTGTATTTTCAAAGTAAATTTGGCGACATTTTCTTCCAAAGGCAAGCTGTTTTTGACATGAAACTTGACTTAGGTGGTGTTTATAATATATTCACGTGCTTTCAAATAAATGACATGTTAATTTTATTAGCAAATCTATGTAACAAGGCAGAAAAGGAGAATAATTAAGCCTTGGCAATTGTTATTAAATAATACCATCAAACCATCCAATTAAAATTTTTTAATAAAGCTAAGAATATTTTCCATTTTCATTAGAAGACAAGAAACCCGTTTATTTTTCTTTAAAAATGTTGGCACGAGAAGTAAATTATTTTCTACTTTTTTAATACATGTTTTGAGATGCTGCTGAAAGAAGACAAATTGTTTCCATACGGTGAACAGCAGCCATTTCGCATTTCAAAAATAATGAGTTTTGTCTCGTGCATTAAGCATGATCGTATGCAAATTTGAGTAAAAAAGGTGAATTATGGGTAGTGTGGTACCGTTCATTTTCGTCTTGAAATGTCAAATTGACAACGGCATAATTAATAAATTATTTTGGCTTGTTATAGTTAAGGCCAGGGTAAGAAAATATATCTATAAATTACGTTTCCTTGCACTAAGATACGTATGGGACTGTATAGAATCATTGTTTTCCATAGCAGCAAAATGTACAATTCTGTCATATCGGTTCAAATATGGAAAATGAAAAATTATTACCGATTTGACAATTTCAGGTACAATAAAAAGACAAAAAAAAAGGTTCTTTAGTTTGCTGCTACATGGGAGGCACCTTTTCAAAAGGTTTAAACATGTACATGTGTATTCGAAAGGCGTTTCAAGCAGGGTTTTATGCTCCCATTTTAAGTTTATAAGCATGTTCCTCTTTCGTTTTGTTATGTCTAGTCTTCAATTCCTCACTTAATGAATTTGGTACGTTGATCACTATTGACTATAGTATCCAACTCATCAGTTGGTAATTTTAGATGACTTTAGTTGATTCAAACTATCAGTTCGGATCTATACAAGGTGTATACAGATTTTTTTTAAATTGCATGATCATTATTTCACTAGTTTCGATCATGATCCCAGAGATCCTGTCTGAAGAGGTAAATTCTTTCTCATAAAGGGCAATTCTCGCTGCGACTATAGATGAAACCGAGAAGATCCGATCACCCTATAGAAGTTATAATGAAGAAGGGATTTCATGTGAAACGTTTTTTCATTGCAGGTTGAGTCGGTGGATTTGGCCCTAAAGATCCTTGATGGCTATCAACTGAGAAACAAAGAAATCCACGTGGAAAGGGCAAAGTTTGAGCTGAAGGGCGCCTACGATCCAACCAAAAAACCAAAGAAGAAGAAATCCAAAGATAAAAAGAAAATCCAGGAACTGCAAGCCAAGTGAGTATATACGATAAATGACATAGATGGCGTCACTATGCAGTATGGTACTTGCAGAGCTAACTGCTGCTCTGCAGCATTGAAATGTGCAATCTTTCGGCTTTTATGTAATGTATGCTTGGAGAAAATAACCAATTCTTGTTGGTTTGTAATTAGGTTGTTGGATTGGCGACCAGATAGGTTTCGAGGTGAGCGTCTGAAGCACGAAAAAACGGTAATCATCAAAAACATGTTTGACCCCAAAGAATTCGAGGTGAGGGAAAACTTCCATCATTGATCGCTGCTGCCATATTCGAGTTACCTGGCATTTAATCTTCTTCTTTCTATAATGCAGGCTGATGTGACGTTAGTTCTCGATTACCAGACGGATCTCAAGGAGGAATGTGCCAAATTCGGACCGGTCAAAAAAGTAGTCATCTACGATGTAAGTTGGTATTTTTGTATTCATGAAATTCGTGAGCAGAGCGCTTCTTAACAGCGCTGGTTTTGCCATCTCATTGCCTGTTACACCCAAGAGAATGGTGCCACTGGGCAACAGTTGTTCAGTGTGTCTTTGACGACCACTGGAGGGCGCCAATCTGGCAAACTGGAAAGCAATTGGTTTGCGCAAATCTGCTTATTTCAAGTTTTAAAACGACAAGTGGATTATACTCTAGTGGTCACTTAAGTAGTTGGGCCAAAAAAGGAGCAATGACTTAAAACGTTATGATCAGTCGTTCGGTGGTCGTGGTGGCCTTCCGTAATCTGGTCGAATTCCTCAGGAGCCCTTCCCAGACCCTCGTGCTCTGGAATTTGGCTAAAGCGGCCTCGGTGGTTTGTCCAGGCACTGGTCGTCACTGGAAACGATCACTAACCTTGCCAAACTTGTGTTTTCTGATCTTTGAAAATTTCTTTTTCGTAGCGGCATCCAGAAGGCGTCGCGTCTGTAACATTTCAAGAAGCAGAAATGGGCGACGCGTGCGTGGAAGCGCTGAATGGACGGTGGTTCGCTAAACGCCAACTCAGTGTGGTCACGTATGACGGAAAGACCAAGTACACCGTCCAGGAGACGGCAGCAGAGAAGGATGCGAGGTTAAAAGAATGGGAAAACTTCTTGGAAAAGGACGATGGGGCACAAACTGAAAATAAAGATTAATCCTACTTCCGTCGGTTTCAATCTCGATTTTTGGTTTCCTCCCCTTTTCTCACAAAAGTTAAAGTTTGCAAGTTTTGGAATGCTTCCATTTTTTTCCATTAACAAGCAGTGCCCCTTTCCTTCTCGCGTGTGTTTTTGTGATTAAAGTTTTGCTCTCGTTGTATTATTTAAGAAAAGTGGTTCGCAGCATTGCATGGAGCCACCATCTTGAAAACGCAGGCATATCTTATTGAAGATAGACGCAATGTACATGTAGGTAGTTTAAACCATATTGCACGGTCATCTCATGAAGCAAAATTTCCATGGCACAAGCTGCCATCTTTTTAAGAATAATGTTTAAGAGGTCAAGCGAAGTCTTGGTGGTAATTTAGAAAACTTCAAATAGCGGTAGCCATTTTGGTTTAAGCTTAGTAAATGCAACCATCTTAGATAACATTGTTTTGTTCCACGTCAAAACGGTGGCTCAGTACAGAACCTAGTGAAGTTTTATTTAGTTGGAAATCAAGAAGAAAAACTAATTTTCAAGATGGAGGATTACTGCATAATGACGTAGCTAGTTAGTAGTCGCCATCTTGAAAAATCAATTTTATACAACGGTTGAATTTCTCCATAATTTCACAAACGTATTCCTTGAATTGTAAATTTCTGTATAAAAACGAACTAAAAATAAAGAATAAAACCATACTTTTTTAAGTTTTCAAGCGAGTTGTCTATTGAGTGTCAATGGCGCCACCTTTCGGGTAAAATGCGAAACTAATAACAGTTCAGGTACGTTTGGAAGACATTAAAACGTTTTTGCCTTCATTTTGCTGCCTGCAAGGCAGCAGCAATCTTGGCTACGAAAAGTTAAAAAAGCGAACCAATTTCAAAGTGACTTTCAGCTTGATATTTACGAGCGTAACAAACAACGGGAACCCCAAAAAACCGACCAATTTCGAAGAATTATTTTTGGAAAATCCGCAACATATGGCGCGCAATGGCGGCAAGCGACACTGACTAAAACATGTACTAAAATTACGTTAATCCAGCTTACGAAGTGCGAAACAAAATCGACCTGAACTAAGTCGGTACTTAAGACAATCTCTTTGAAATTCGCTGCGATAATTTCATCCCAAATAAAAACATGGCGGCAATTAGTTGAGGTTTGTTTGATTAGACAAGCAAAAAATGTGAAAATATAAAAAAAAAGAGGTACAATGTAAGACAGAAAAGCTGACAGATCTTTGACGTTTGCAATTCATCGGCCGCTTCGAGCTCGTTTCTTGCGTTTTTACGAACTATTGCGTTAGGCCGTTAGTCCCGAAATGTATCCCATAGAACTAATGTCAAGTTTCGGTCCGAGTCATGCGAGCTAAAATTAAGCATTCCTTCTATTAAATTTGTTTTATGAACTCAAATTTTCTCATAGTGCATTAGACTGCATGCTTTTTTACATGAGATGCCCTCCCCTGCCACATGGCACTATTTATGCAGAATGTAAGGTACTGATTAGAATAGAAAAGAATATGCATGTACTTTTTCTTGTTTCTCTTCCGGGGAACTGGGAATTTCCCACATTTATTTCATTTCGAGCCTTCCGAGTTGTTAAGGGGAAAGGGGGGGAAGAGAGAGAGAGAGAGAGAGAGAAAAAATGACCTCAACAACAATTGCATCAAAATGACTTCAATTTTCTAACGGTAACAATCAGTATAAAGCCACTAATCCCATATAGGAACTTTCTATTTTACGAACTAGTTTGGTCCCTACAGGTTAGTAAGAAACGCAATCTATCTCTAGCCAACTACTGAACCGGCGCGCCGTCTAGAAATATTTACAGTAAGTAGAAAATATTCATCTTGAAAAAATATTTTAGTAGTTTTTCTTCATTCTGTAAACAGCATTCACATTGGAAAATAAATCGTTTGAATATTACGCATATTTCACCATTTTTCCTCAAACGAAACGTGAACAAAGCTTTGCCGATTTTTTTTTAACTATATACTAAAGAAGAAAATATTTAATACGAAATCGCCATTCATGAAATGGAAAATAAGAATCGTGTAAAAATAGGGGGGGTTTTTTATAAAAAAAAAAATAATAAAACTATACAGAGACATTTTCGAGATTTGATATTCCATGTGCATAGAAGTCCATTCCATTAGGAACTACTGTAGTTGCATCAGTCAGCTATACATGTAGGTGATGCAGCGTTAACAATTAAGGCTCATATCCCCGTCTTGAGGTCAGACTTGAAAGAAAATCTCGAATTAAAAAATCTCCCAAAAACGCGTTTTATGTTAATTTTTTTGTCATTTTCGTCAAATTGTGTACTGCATGTTGCACGAAAAGAGGGTGCAAACGAGGTGGGGGGTTTAAGGTAAAAACGAGCCACCCAAGAGTCTGGCCTCTTCGGTTCGAGCGCAAATGTTTACGTGTGAAAATACTTGAAATTCTTGGAGGTTTAAGCACGGCCACCTTTATGGCTCCCTATTTCGACCGTCGTACGTTCGGGCATTCCTCGGTGACCATTAGGACCACCGAGTCAACAAACGGACAAAGCAAGAGACTAAACCCTTTCCTATAGCATGTTGACACACCGCTCAACCGGCAGCCATCTTGAAAAAAATGACCGAATCAGCCGCTATTTGCCTGCCTATATAATTGCATTCGAAAATTAGTTATTATAAATTCGTGGACTGTTACACTATAGAAATGCGTTGCTTAGAATGCTACCAATTAGGAAATGGTGACAATAAATGAATCTTGCGCGTTCGTTGTATTTACCAACATGAGAACGCTGTTAACTCGCAGTTTGGAACACGTTGAAAACACGTGTAGCCTATACGACTTTCCAGGAGGTGTGTCCTTTAATTAAATCACATACAGTATATCGGAGAATAACGTGTATCAGCTGGTCATCATCAATACGAGCTAACATATGTAATATATTCGAAACTTGTTAACTTAAACATCCAGTTTGCGTGTGTCAAAGATATGTGAAAGAAATTTGCAAAACTTATAAGAACAGGCACGATATCATAAGTGTAAATTTCTTGCAAATGTCAAAAAGTAAACAATCATAGTAAAACGTTGCGCTAAAAAACAGTCAGAGCAAGCATGGGTGAAGAAAATTGCAGGGCATGTTCTGCAATTCTAACACTACCTGTACCTTTGAGTGTAAATTCGTGGTTGCCTTCATGCACAAAATGAAGCTCTCAATAAACATAAAGTAGGAAAGCAAAACTGTTCAATTCCTAGCCTAAATTTCCACTAAAACGCCGCATGGGGGCCGATTTTTCTCCCAACTATTGTTATAGTTGTGACATTTTACCTTAAGCACCACAAGAACTAAGGCGACAGAGTGAGGTACATGTATACGTAATCCCCCAATGTCCTTCCACTGTAAACATAAACAAAAAGATGACGAAATGAATAGGGTCCCTCGTCCACTAAGTGACCCCTCGTCACGTTTTTCCCATGGTTAACAGTGGCATGACCATGGAGGTGCATTACCTTTTTTCTGACCTCCGAGTGGACCAGCGGCGACTCAGCGGCACCTATGGGCCGAATTGTTCGGTCGTTCGCATTCCATTGTCTTAGTGTTCGTTCGGACAAATAATCAATCTTTTAAGTCCTAATGGTCAGCTCGGTTGTCCACTGGATGACCCCTGGGGCGCTGCAGTTGTTTTGTCAACCCCAATTATTTATTGACTTTTAAACGCTTTCGTCGTCCTCACTAACTCCTAGTTTTTTTTGCCTTCCAGATTGACTCCTCAGCAGCCCCTTAATTTTCTTGGGAACTTTTCGGCCGCCGTCGTAAATTAGCGCGACTGTCCGGTTTTTGACCAGCGGTCAGCCGAGGTCCCAACCGTGAGATATTCGCTTCTAGAACGGCATTCCTGGCGGGGATTCACATAGGTGGCGCTGATAGCGTTACGGGGGTTTGGGTTGCGTCTTTTTCAGCAAACAGCGCGATTGATGCGGCTGCAATACTGAATAAAAACCAAAGGTCAGTTTAATCGGGCCGGACATGCAAAGTAATTTCATGTTCAAACGCTCGATCTCGCAAGGCGGAGCTGGAGGCTTTTAAACTACATGTACTGTATATCAAAGCGGGTAATGTTACGGGGTTAAAACAAACGGAAGTTGGGGTCATGATATTAGGTGGCATTACGGAAGCAGTTTTAATCTCCACACGCGCTCAACCCGAACTAATGATGACGGTGGGGCAAATGCGAGGGGGCGCTGCGTGCGGGGTTGCCTTAATGGGAAAATCCCGAAGATGAAAGGTCAAGGGTCAGAGGGGTTGAAACACATGGAGGGCATTAGGCTGCAAGGAGCCGTTTTCGGACGTCATTCTCCCATGAGAACACGTGGTGGCCGTTCAAAAGTTTCACAGAAATTTGGGTAAATAAAGAGTCCCGCGTGTAACTGCAAAGATCATTTTTGCAAAAACTGGTACCTAATTAAACGGCAACAGGTGGCATCCAGTTTAACATGCAGTAGCTGGCTTGGTTGTGGTATACATGTAATTTATTTATAGTGGATTTTAATAATAAAAAATCAGACTCAACTAGAATTAAGATGTCTATGGCACTCCATTTGTAAAAACGACACTTGTCAATACCTTGAATATGCACATTTCCAGCCAAGAAGTGTAATCCAAACTTTAAATCTCGTCTGTTGCACACAGCAATTGTTTTTCATGTTTGCATCTGCATTATTAGGGTCAAGGTTAATCAAATGTGATTTTTTTTTCTTCGATTACAACGAATCTATTTATATATGCTCCATTTGATGCAGCGTTTGTATGAAGAATCTGCAAGTCGCACACTCGTACGTGCTTGTACGAGTGGTGGCAAGAAGAATGGCGGCGCCATCCGGCGGAGACAAGAAACAAAAATCTGCCAGCATGATGCCATCGATTGCATCATCGATGAGAAAAGGCGTTTTGTGCATTTTCAGAAAAATTCCAGATGCCTCTCAACCCTCGATTTAAGGTTTCTTCTGTTATTTTGACAAAAATACGACTTTTTGGGGATTTTTCAGTCAAAAACCCCAGGCAGGCACGCGTCACTCCGCTCGTGTTATGACGATCGAGGCACCTAAAAGCGCGCCCTCTTTCCGCTCACAGACAAAATAAATGTCAAACTGAGTCCAAGTGTTTTGCCAGGCCAGAAATAATGACTTTTCTCTAGAAATGCCCTTCGATTAAAACAGTCTAAAACAGGGAGAATAGGAAAATAACCACACAATGAGACGTCACAACTGCACATGTCCACACCAAATGGCGCTTATGGTAAAGTAAAACCACTTTGGCGAGTTTTTGATTTTTTTTCCATTAAGTAAGTCAACACGTTACTTCTCGGGATTACATCTTCACACAAATGTCCATTGTGCTACCGCCTACCGTATAAGATTTTTTCGTTGATTTTAGAACGTCAGCCATGGCGGGTATATTTGCATGGGTTTGGGTTAATGAGTGAATATTTAATCTGTTTAGTATGGGAGCCCTAAAGACATTTTCAAAAGGTTCAGAATTATTCGGGTCATTTTTATGATAACTACAGTACATCAGTACAGCGAGTACACTTGCATCATAAGTTACGAAATGTCAAAAACGAACTATTGCACTGATCCCGAAACAGCCCATAATGTTAATAATAATGTAATGTTAAGTTTCTCCCCGAGTTACGAACCAAAATTTCATTCCCTCATTTTTTGCGAACTCAAATATACAGTGTATTCTTTTCCTTATTTTCCCCAGGGAACGAGGAATTCCCCAAATTAGCTGTATTTCAGACCTTCAAAGTTGGTAACAATAACGAGAGAACAAATTGCCTACACAATCGAAGATGACAAGATTAGCATCAAGATGATTTTGATTTTCAAATATCATAAAAACATTTTTGCGCTCACATTTCTGTAAAAGTAAAAAGGAAATGTTTCTTTTTTGTAAAAAAAAAAAAAAGGAAACATTTCGTTTTTACTTTTGATGCAAATGTTGTCAATTTCGGTTGTGGAGGCAATGTTTTCTCTCTCCCTCATCATACCAACTTGGGGAAATGTTCCGTCCCCGGAAAAAAACCGGTGAAAAGAACGCACTCCATGGGGATGAGATTAAGTCCGCAAAAAAGAAGGAAAGTAATTTTAGTTCGTTACTGGGAGATGCATAAAAATGTGGATTGAGTCCGATTGACTGTCCAAAGTTAAGCAATTTCGCTTGTCATACTGCCCTTTAACAATAAGCAGTTTCCGAAGAACTTAAGTTTTCAGGTTCACCCAGGTCCACAAGTGGAGCTTCCATCGCTGCGTCCCCTAGTGTTTGTCACGTTGAACTTTTTCCCATTGTTCCGCGTGACATAATATTAAATTTGTCGTTGAACGAATAGGAACAAAGGGGTAGGGGGTAACGCAGGTGCCCTCGCGGGCGGTCAGGGGTCAAGCGACACAGCGCACGTGCAAATGGAAGGGCGAGTTTTTCAAAGGGTTGCCACTAGGGCGGATCCCGGTTGGGATCAGGAGGTGGCCCGATAGGATAGGACCTCCGCAATAACCACAGAAAACAAAAGGTCAAATGTCACGGCACGCATTGCGTATGGATATAGTTGCGATCTACGAAGACCATAGTTACGGGTCCGCGCAAACATAGCCGAAACAGGGGCTCTATTTTTAAAAGTTCCGCAGGGGGGCGCTTTGGAGGGAGCTCTTCATCATCGTCAGCTCCCGATTTTTATTGCAACCATCTGGATCCCGTAAATTGTCTGTCTGCTTCGGATCGCCTCCATCGGGCCGAAGCATACATTGAAGAGCAATTATTTTGCACGAAATGAAATAAAGCCAGGGGGCGTTGCGGGCTCGCTTTGGGAACATTTCCATATTGGCGGAGATCCCGGCTGGCACATAACATGTACGATTTGCAAAATAAATCCCGACACAAATAGTACATGCGTATATACCCATACATGTACAGTACAAGTTTCGAACATAGTATATGTCTACGTTCTCTAAGATATTTTAAAAATAAAATTAATATGAAAGTAATTCGAAACAAATCTCAACGTGTATTTTTTTCATTTCTTTCCACAACCTCGCTCATTAAAAAAAATTGATTAAACTGGGAAAGTTTATATTTGTTTAGTATACACGTGTTACATTTGTGCGAATTCCGTGTAAAAGTAGTTTTAACAGGTTTGAATTTCCCAAATTAACTTTCACTCGAAATATCAGAAACATGTTATTTGCAAGAAATTTAGAGTTTTCAAAAAATGCCAAAAGTATTCCTAACTTGTATGCTAGACGCGTTTTGGCATGCATCTGAATTAAGTATTGAAAACAGATCACGAGTTTTTACATATTTCTTTCCACGCAATTTTTTTGCTCAATATTCACGAAAACTTCGACATTTTTGCATCGCAGCTTATATCATTGACTTAATTAGCATCCATTTAAAAAAAATCACCAAATACAGTGAAATCCGCTTAATTCGATCTCGCTTAATCCGGTCAGCCGCATTTTATTCTGTCAAAATAGAAGGGATTTTTCCTAGGATGCCTATATATACACATGTTAAAAAAAGGTCGCTTAATTCGATCATCTCATCACTAAATTTAATCAAATTCCCAACATGTCTACATAACGCAAGCGCACGGAACAATTATGAGCAGTTTTTATACAAACACGGGCACGTTTGGAGAACGCGCAAGCATGCATAAGCTAGCATAAGCATATAATGCATAAGCGGCTCTACTCATATGGATTTTCTGCGTTATTTAGAAAATGAAATTTCAGCAGTTGCCGCAAGCAGGCATCATCAAACACTACTTATAACATTTTTTAAAACAAATATTTTAAAAATATGTGAATACAGATATCCGATTAAATATATGTATTTTTAGAACTTACGAGTAAATTATTTTGATACGGTCAATTAAACATTGACCGTATCAAAATAATGATAAATATATTGACATTCATCGCCTATCTTGGTCAAAATCGCTGTAACCAACGTGATCGAATTAAGCGGCTTTCACTCTCCCAACTATAAGAGGCAACATTTTCGACATCTTTTTGGACACCTTTGTTGCAGCGTAAGGGCACAATGTATACATGTACACAATGTATTCAAACAGGACGTCCGCAAAATTTTCCAAAAATTGGACTCCCCACTAACCCCCTGTCCACATTGTGTCCGGTCCATCAGGACATCCCACCTCCCCCCCTCCTTTCGGACGTCCGAAACGCCAAAAAAATCGTCATAATTTCGCACACCGGA
>JAQGAO010004902.1:0-14359 GCA_034697705.1 Ommatoiulus sabulosus
AGGGCGCACTGTGTCAAAAATATCACGACTTCCGGTCGCACTGGCTAGCCACTGCTCTGCCCTGGTGTGGACAATTGCAATTCACCATAAGTGAGATTAAATGTTAAACTGAGGATAATATCCAGTTTATAATGTATGGATTTCAACAATATAGACATGAAAATGAAAGCAATGATGGGACTAAGCAGTATGGAGTCATGACATTATGATTTGAAACTGAACTGGCTATCCAGGTAGGCACGCTCTGCTAACCAACTGAGACCACACACTCTGATTATCAATAAATAGTAGCAGAGCATGGTTGCCATCCACTATGCAACTATGCCATACCTCTCCAACAAGTCTAACTGTGTCTCACGGTTTTGAATCAAGAACATTGTACTGAACTGGTAGTTATCCAGTGTCCTGCCAATGATTCTGGAATTTTCAGAACTGTTTGTTATCCTGTGTACTGCTAATGATTCTGGCCTTTGCATACAGCTGTATATCCAGCTGTATCAAGCTTTATAATGTCAAGCTGTATGGAGTCAAGTGTCCAGTCCCTGAAACCGGATAGTGTAAGAGTGCATCACCAGTGTCTGTCCAGATGTCTGGAACCAAGCCAGATATTCTCCACCAGGCAGGCATGAATTCCTGAAATTAAAAAGTGTCTACAAAACTTGATTGGAAGTCT
Source organism: Ommatoiulus sabulosus (assembly GCA_034697705.1). Lineage (NCBI taxonomy): Eukaryota > Metazoa > Arthropoda > Diplopoda > Julida > Julidae > Ommatoiulus > Ommatoiulus sabulosus. The sequence continues at coordinate 674 of JAQGAO010004902.1, forward strand.
CTGACGGAACCAGGACATTATACCCAAGTGGACATCTAATGGGTCCATGTGTTTATCGACAATCCTGCTTTATTTTAAAGAGAGACCGACCAGCGTCTGCCCTGGTCCATGTGTTAGTATTTAAGACATGAACATTGCGATGACTTTCAAGGTCAACAATGTAGCGACAGAAATGAACAGTATTATTGACTTTTTGCCATTAACATTTTTCAACTGCTATTAATACTTACCACTGATATTTGCCTTATCAATTTCACAATTACTACTGTTTTTGCCCATACCCTTTGCTCCTTTCTTTTAACTTAACTTTGTTGTTTTATTTCCAGGTGGTAATACTTGTAGGTAACTAAATTAATCAGTATTAACAGTTTACAGTATTAGTAATGAAGCAAGACCACTACACTTTATCTTTTTCCTAGGGGAAGAAGGTAGCGATCACCCTTCTCAATGAGGCGAATTACTTGTTCTGGTCGCATGACCTGGACATGGCACTGATGCACCAGTCCCTGTGTGCCTATATCCATTTGGATAGAGAACTGCTTGCTTCTGATGCCACGCCAGTTCAGAAAGCAGCCTACAGGGATAAGCGCGAGAGAGCCTTCAGCATTATTTACTATTCTATTCAGCGCCATATCTGCCAGATGCTTTTTGAAGGACTATCAAATGGCATAGACTACCTCAAAGTCTTAGAGAGCATCCTAGAGACATACGAACCAAGTACGCGGGAGAGGATATGGCAACTGTTTTGCCAATTTTTCTCTCTTCACATGGAGGACAATGAGTTGATGGAATCATATATCGCCCGTGTGGAGATTGTGGTGGGCATGGACACTGGCAGAAGGAGTGCTATTTTAGTCCCTTGACCGAAGCTAGGTCAACCGGAGCTCTACTGGCTTAACCATCTTCATCATCCCAAGGGGATGCTAGACCCAAGGAGCCAGGAACCCCGAAGAGGACTCACGGCAAGAAGCAGCCCGACCAACCCAAGTAGGGCTACATTGCTAAGGAATGACAATCATACCCCAGCATTGTCATCACCACAATGACCACCGAGCCCCCTTCACCCAATGAATGGATTTCAGATTCGGGTGCATCGAACTATGTCTGCTGCGACCGGCGGTGGCTCACGTAGATCACCCCATGTAAGGACTCGCGAATGTCAGGCTACATTGGTTGGATAGAAAACACCGGGAAGGGCACCATTGCCTTTCAGGTGAGCGGAGGTGTAAGATATCTCCTCTGCAATGTGCTGTACGCACCCAAGGCACACAGAAATCTAGTTTCTATGCACCAGGCTGCACACCATCTGGTATGACTTGGGCTGGAGATGTTTAGTGCTGAGGAAGCACCTATCCTCAACTTCCGGTGTAGCGGCTGACTTTACATGACAATGATGACTTCGGCACCAGCCCCTACCTTGACTAATGCGGCCATGACTAGGTCGTTGACACGCACGATGACAAGTCCTAAGACGTTGACGAGCAGTAGAGTAACGATCTGCTCCCCGAAAGTGACATGTCCGAAGATGCGACACATCCTGCGACATCGACTAGTATTGATCTGTAATTCACCCATCTTCTGTAGGTCTTCTTGGCAGACTATAATTGCCCAGTCCACAATAGAAGCCAAAAACATGGCCCTTGTGGAGATGGTGAAGGAGCTCATTTGGTTTGAATGGATCCTACGCGCCCTTGGAGTTTGGGAAGATAGAAGTCATGATAGACAGCAAATCAGCCATAATTGCGATTAAAAACACGGACGAGAATGGCTCTACAAAACACTTCACCCCCAAGCTCCAGTTCGTACATGATCACTACAATAAAGGATTGTTTTCTCTCCGATGTGTCCCAACGAATAATAATCTGGTGGATGCAATAACCAAGCCTCTCAGCACATCAAAATTACAGTTCTTAATGCCTTTCTTAACAGACTGATAGCACATTCAAAATTGTTGCAATGGTGCAAAATGTGTCATTGTTGGGTTTGTTGTTCAGAAAGGGTTTTTGGATCACTCAGTATCAGTGGCTGGATAAATCATATAGAAAAAGAGTAATTTTAAAATTACATTGTTACATTGCCGACGTGGCTTACCTCCCCGTTGTTTCGACATGTTTTTTCTTCGCGTTTTTTGGCAGCCATCCCGCCGCGAATACTGCTGTTTCTTCGTCGCTCAAGAGCGACGACCTGTTTTGCCGTTTTCACCGCAGTTCCATGAACGCGGACCACCTTGGATTTTTGGTGTTTATCGGCGATTTTTCGGTGGCCATCTCGCCACCAAAAAGTGATGCTAAGTTTGTTTTGTTTTTCCTAATGTTTTTAGGTGCCATTCCGCCCTAAATATCTAGAGATATGTTAACCAACGTAGCTAGGTATTAGGCAGCTTTTACCGGCTTCTTTCTTTTCTGGGTGTTAAGACATTGCACCCCGGATATTAAAAAACAAACCAAAAACAAACCCTTTGGTGCAAAAACCAAAAATAGAAGCAGAAAGGCTTCCTTTTGTTTTCGATCACCAGCACTGTACCTCGCCATGTCAGCACGATCACAGGAGCCGTGATCGTTGGAACAACAGGTGGCAACTACGACGGCATCCGTGCCTCGTATTTCTTCTCGTAGACCTTTATCCATGGATGAGTGGATGAAGCCAGTGCCTGGAAACGTGTAGGCCACCCTGGCCTACACTTTGCTGTTTGTCCACCTTTTTTCCTTCTCAGGCTCTTTTAAGGGCCATACTTATTGAGAGAGAACCCAAAAGAGCAAGGCTTGTAAATATAACATCGTAACCGTGTGCATGTTGATAGCGCCGCACACTACTAACACTAAGGTACCACTATGGAGAGGAAGTATCTGGAGCCTCAGTGTGATGGATGTGCTTCAGGGCCTCAGACGTCCGGACATCCAAACCACGCTCTGCTACCTCAACCAACACGGAACTTTTGCCTGAATCAGATGAGGACGATGAAGGCGAGATAGCAGTTCCTGACATGCCGGCCTGCCCCAAGAGGACTTCTCCAGTGAGGTCCACCGATAAGACCTGTGCTTCTCTGCCAAAAGAGGAGCCTGAGTCCCCATCACCAGAAGAGGCCGACGAGCAGATCTCTGCTCCAGCAACGCCCATGGAAATACCCACCTCCGGGGAACGGGACCCATGATGTGGTCCCGCCAAATCGTTCCTTGTCCTCAAGGGGACGGACGGCGGGTCGTCATGACCTACTGGGCGGACTGCTTATACACCAGTACCCAATGCAAAGGGTACTTGGAAAGAAAGGGCCTTCCGTTCAACGAAGGCACATCGATTTCTTCGACAAGAACCCCTACCAAGGACCATGGGATATGACGACTGGAGCTGCTCCGGACGAGATGGACCTCGACAGCGTAGAGTTCCACTACGTGGACGTCAGCGACCCGATCACCTATCAACAGGCTCTTCAGGCAGATGACGCCATCCAGTGGAAGAAGTAAATGCAGGACGAAATCCGAACCCTTCGAGAACATCAAGTCTTCACACGGATGAAGCTAAACAAACAAAGGACTCAAAGGGGAACGTTATGCGACATCGATCTCGACTGGTGGCGCAAGGATTCTGGCAGCGCTTCGGAATAGACTTTCAGGAGACTTACTCTCTAGTCGTGGATTTTGCCCTCGTCCGCCTCTTCCTCCTACTGCTCGTAGTCATCCTTGGGTGGGTCACTTTGCACCTGGACGTGAAGTGTGCCTACCTCTACGCCGACCTCAAGGAGGATATCTACATCCGTCCACCCCTGACAGCCAGTGAGAAGTCCGGAATCGTGTGGAAGCTTCGCAAGGCACTCTACGGACTTCACCAGGCAGGACACTGCTGGTACAAGGAGATGTCCAATTGACTGAAGGACCTCGGCTTTGCCTAGCTAGTGTCTATTCGCTGCGTTTATTGACTGGGATGGAAAGTTAAACTTATGGTCTACGTGGATGACTTCCTGCTCATAGGTTGTACCTTGGAGGACTTGGACTGCGCTTACCGGCTTCTCAAATGCCGGTACGACATCAAGCACCTCGGGCCTGTGGGCAAGTTCCTGGGAATTAAGGTAGAATCGAGGAAAGGCAGAACCATTGCCCTGCAATAACGGCCCTACCTCAAGAAGATTTCGGATCTCTTTCCAGAAATCCCATTCCGGAGGGTTTACTAGCCCATGAAGTTCGGGACGGACGTTAACGTCTTCTACCAGCCAGATTGCCAGCTGTTGGGACCGGAATGCAAGTACAGGAGCATGGTCGGCTGCCTGCTCTACCTGGCACGGCATACGCGTCCCGACATCAGCTACGCCATCTGCTTTCTGGCTCAGTTTTGTCAAACATTGTGTCTTGTGCGCTGGAAGGCACTAGGTTATATGTTAAACTACGTGCATTCTACTGCATAACTGGACTTAAGTTGGGCAGCTCAGAGCGTGCCACAGTTCTACGCCCATTCTGATGCTTCCTGGACCATGGATGTAAAGGCGAAGCGGTCAATCACCGGATACATCGTTTTCATCAGAGAAGCACTAATCCTCTGGCGTTCCTGGCGCCAGACCCTGGTCATCGTGTCGGCCATGGAGGCCAAACTTACTGCAGCGGTGGACCTCGTTAAGGAGCTTCTTTCGGTAAAGCGAATCCTGGAGGAGGCACTCTCCTGTATCCGGATTTAGTCGACGACACCCCTCGTGTACATCGACAACCAGGCCGCTATCACCAACGCCCGGAATGACGTTGCTGATATGCTCACGAAATACATCGACATCAAACTGCAGTTTATTCGTTAACGGTACAACGATGAAGTGTTCACGGCCGCCTACGTGAACACCAAGCACAACTTGGCTGATCTGTTCACCAAGCAGGTACAGAAAAAGCGGCTTCAGCTTCTGACCCCGTACCTGGTGCCATCGTTTGACATCATCCGACAAGACCCCAAACGGGGAAACTGTTATTTTTCGGCCCTTGTCGGCCTCCGTCATGAAACGTGTCAACGTGACGTCATCGCCTGGACCTGTTGAGACTCTGTCCCCTTGACAAACCTGTGTCACCTGTTCGTCAAGACAGCCACGTTTTTTTGCCGACGTGGCTTACCTCCCCTTTGTTTCGACGTGTTTTTTCTTCACGTTTATCGGCGGCCATCCTGCCGCGAATACTGCTGTTTCTTCGTCGCTCGAGAGCCACCTTTTTTGCTGCATTCACCGCAGTTTTATGGACGTGGTCCACCTTGGATTTTTGGCATTTATTGGCGAATTTTTGGCAGCCATCTCGCCACCAAAAAGTGATGCTAAGTTTGCTTCAGTTTTCCTAGTTTTTCTAACGTTTTTTGGCGGCCATTTCGCCCTAAATATCTAGAGATATGTTGGTCAACGTAGCTAGGTTTTAGGCAGCTTTTACCGGCCCTTTTCTTTTCTGGGTGTGAAAACACTGCACCCCGGATATTAAACTTTGCTGTTTGTCCAGCCTATTCCCTTTCCAGGCCCTTTTAAGGGCCATACTTATTGAGAGAGAAACCAAAAGAGCAAGGCTCGAAAATATAACATCATAACCGTGTGCTTGTTGATAGCGCCGCACACTACTAACAGCAGTTCTTGCCAAATCCAGCCTGCAAGTGGTACCACCTAGTGACAGTTTTTTGAAACCACCCCTTTGTTCCTGGCCACTCCCTGACTTGGTTTGGCTGTATGAATACTAGTGTTCTAGTAGGCAAAATGGATGCCTTGCTACTTCAATTGAGTGAGTTTAAATGTTAAACTGGGGATAATATCCAGTTTATACTGTATGGATTTCAACAATATGGAGGCAATTATGGGACTAAGCAGTATGGAGTCCGGACATTATGATTTAAACCTGAACTGGCTATCCCGGTAGGCACGCTTTGCTAACCAACTGAGACCACACACTCTAAGTATCAACCAATTTTGTATCAATAAATGAGGTTTTTTTTTACTAAAAAATGTCTTTTTGACTAAAAAAACGTCTTTTTGGCCGAAAAAAATGACATCTTTTTGCCAAAAAGTAGGGACATATTGACGTTATTTTTTTGGTCATTTTTAAGTCATAAATGTCGTCTTGTTGACCAAAAAATGACGTATTTTCGACCAAAAAGAAGGGACATAAATGACGTCCAAAACAGACGTATAAAAAAATGACATCAGTCATTGACATCATAATGACCGAAAACTGACCAAAAAATAAACAAAAAATAATTCTCTGTATGATTGCCTCTTAAACCGGTGGTTCCCAAATTGGGCGGTACCGCCCCCTGTGGCCGTTGAAGAGATCTAAGGGGGCTTTTGTGGTCCAAGGAAAATTTTTGGGGGGGTGGCGTTGAGGACCAACCGTAATACTAATGACAATTTTGTATTTAGAAAATGTTGAAAATTTGTACTCAGAAAACGTGGGAAATTAGTAAATTTGTCCTCGGAGAACGTGGAAAATTTTGCAAATTAGTCCTGGAATAACGTGGAAAATGTTGCAAATTAGTCCTTTTAAACGTTAAAAATTTCGCAAATTTGTCTTCGGAAAACATGGAAGATTTTTCAAATTTGTCCTCGGAAAACACGGAAAATTTTGAAAATTTTTAGTCGGAAAACATGGAAAATTTTGAAAATTTGTATTCTGAAATCGTGGAAAATTTTGCACATTTGTCCTGAGAAAACGTGGAGAATTTCTACTCAGAGAACGTGGAACATTTTGCAAATTTCTACTTGGAATATGGGCTCTGAGCTATTAACAATGTAGAACCATTAATTTTGGATTGCACCAGCATGACTACGTTGAATTTTCCTGACTTTTTCAAAATAAGGCATTTTTCCCTGACTTCTCCCTGACTTTTCAAGGTCTGGGGAACCCTTTAATAGTTTTCCAACTTTTGTGGGCAATAGTACACTTTTTCAAACAATAATTTGATAAAGCCCCTCTTAGGTGAAGTACACATGTACAGTATACTATATTAAATATTGAAAAACAAGGCAAGATTTTTAAAATTAATTAAAAGATATTAACAAAATTCGTTTATTGCTCAAAGTCTGATTAACAAATATGCAGTTTATTATTAAAAATATTAATATAATGTTATTATTAAAAGGGATGATACTGTACAGGCATGTTTGGTTCACACTACCTCTGAAAGAACCTACACTCAGTATGGATAAAATACCTTACATGTTTATAATGTCTTCTCTCCCTTCCTACTGATTTAAATATGGCCGAATTTCAACCCATTTGGGGGAATTGCCCGTGCATCATTTGTTCTTAATTGAATGAGACAGATGCTGCGTGGATTCTGATTCTGATTTGTAGCCCAACCCTTTGATACGGGCACTCATGAAGGAGGGGCTACTGAGTTGCGGGATTAAAATCCCACAATCCCATTAGGTGTAACATCGATCTCTCCCTAGACTAGGTACCCACTGATCGTAAGTTATTTGGTTATGACGTCAATGACTGACGTCATAATGACCAAAAACTGACCAAAAAAATGACCAAAAAATGACGTCAAAATGATTCTCCGTATGACGTCTCCTTAAACGAAAAAACGACGTCATTTTTTGGTCCTGAAATGACGTCTTTTTTGACCGAAAGTGACGTCCTTTTTTAGTGCTAAAAGGACGTTGTGAGACGGCTTTTGCCGCCCACATTCCTGTGCGCTGTCGGGGGCAGCACGCGACCTTCGCTGCGGAGCGCACGTGCATTCCTCATTGCCCGCCATCCCGCCGTTTTTGCCTAGAGGTCAATCATTCGAACTTTGCTGACCTCTAGCTCGTGTCTACTGCATTGCAGCTTGACCTCAGAAGAAGAGAGAACCAGAGAGAAGCCAAAGAAAATTCCAGAGAAGATAAAGAAAATCAGTCAGGCTGAATACACTGGGGAGTAAGGACGTGCCAGCAGAGTCCAGGGAGAGACATAGCAGTCCAGAGAGAGACGAGCAGCCAGACCAGGGGATAGTACAGCAGCTATTGTGCTATCCCAACTAGCAAGAAGCCAGCCAGCTCAGGCCATAGAGAGCCAGACCGGAGTTTGGAGAATTCCAACAACTGAAGGGGGACTGGACTTCAAAAGGAGAGCAGTGAGTTTCCTACCAGGATTGGGAAAGTGACTGACCGCGAGAATCGCGCACCAGGACGAGTGCCAGATGCGGATTGCAGCCCCAGAACTTTACTGTGAACTTTTATGTGTGGAAGATCAGCCGAACGGAACACCCGGCCCTCGACAAGGGATTCAGCGCGTTACGCACGTGTGCCATCCGCACGCCCCTCAAGTGAAATAAAGAAGTGTGTTCCCCGAAACCTGTGTTCTGTCTCACAGACATTCCCTTTCCATCAGGTTTAATCTGAAAAAATAATTTTTTTATATACTTACGTCCATTACTGCCGTAATCTTCAAGCAACTGTTTTGCCTAAAAAGATTAATTGATGCTTAAACTAAAAAAATTAATATAAGGATCGAAATGTAGAAAAGGTCTTCATAAGTAATCCTTCTCACCATGTAAAGAAATCCAAACATGTTCGGTAAAGCACTATTTATTCTCGAAATTCATCAACACATATACCTGCTCATAAAAATAAAAAAATCAGATTTCTAAGCATCCGTTAAGACTTTCCAAACGAACACTTACTTTCTTTAGTCTTATAAGGGATAGTTATTCTAAATTTAAATTTAAATGCATATTTTTGCATGAATTTACTTTTAAAGTAATCACTCACAGGTAATTTTTTCAGAAACGTGATGTGTAAATCAAAAGTTAACCTGAATTCCATACATAATCACAGATACAACTACACCTAAAAAGTCATCCAAAGCAATAAGTTCACTGGTTCAACCAGCACATCTTAAATTTATGTTCTCACCAATGCATGTGCTTCAAATGCAGGTTATAACTGGTACCAAGATACTTTTGGACGAGCCTATTTGGAGTGAAAGAATATGAAATTGGAAAATATGCTTGATTATAAAGGTAAGAATGCAGCTCAAAAATGGTGGATTTTTTGCCTTTAAACATGAACAGACAATTAATATACGTGTAACATCTACAATGTAAACATACACGTACATATAGTTAGGCAATGATGCGAAATCTTGCAGTACCGGAAACCTAAGTTCTAAATGCCCTGTCAAGCTTGCCTAATTAATAATCAAAATACATTTACTAATTTCAAAATAGTTGTGTAGTTTTTTTAGTATTTGTAAACCTTTTATGATGAATCTCCAAATAATCAAACAATAGGAAAAGAATAACAATGCAATAACATGAATTATCTATATATATATGTATTTTAAGTTCTACAGCCACCATAATTATTTCAAAAGATGTACTCATTGCCCAGCTTAATTGGAGTGGAAATGGATTTGACGCAAACCAAAAGGTTTGCGGCTATGAGGGTACGTATATATATCATTCAACTGCATTAAACTTGACATAAATCACAGCTAACTAGAGAGGGTTTTGCCATATGTCATAAAAATGACGAGGTTTACAGAAAGTACAATGAAGCACACATAAGTTAATGGGGAAAAATATACAAGGATGGGATAGTGAATTACTCACGTGATTCTGGATCAGCTAGCTTGCTGTTAAAAGAATTAGCCCCCTCCTCTCCATGAGATTCCATTAATATAAGCACTTTTCTGGCTCTTACCATTGAAAGCAATAAAACAACAGATCGAATATTAATTCACTCAATTGAAGATGTATTTATCTTTCAAAAGACACAGCGGCACATAATTTTTACACAGAATATAAGTGTCATGTCAAGACTAATCCCATATTTACGCTCATCCGAGTATACCAACATGTATACTGTACATAATACATGTCCTGAGAGGTGCTACTCAGAGAATAGCATTAAGTTCAAAACTGAACTAAAGTTATCTTGATATAAAAATGGTTATACTTAGTCTTTTCCTTTCAGATGCCTGGAAGACAGCTGTGGAGTAAATCCAAGGAGGACACGACATGGTACATGAGCTTCGTATATTTATTCACTGTTTGCCAACTGGGATTACATCCCTCAGATGGTATTAATATCAACAGAAATACATGGTTGACATTGAGAGGTTTCTGAGGATTATGGTATAAGGGTTCAGAAACCGCTTATATAAAATTGGTGAACAAGGATAAGATAGATTGTTCACTTAACAAATCAAAATCTCAAGTGCCAGGCAATTCACAGGTACAGAAAGAGGACTCCTCCCAGGTCCCTCCCTATTGGGTAAAAGGTGTTGTCTCACCTGCCTGCCCTTGCTACACCGCACTTGCTACGTCGCCTGGTGGCGGCGCAGCAACTGCGGTGCCGCAAAAGGGAGACAGGTAGCAAGTCACCTGAAAGGACTTTGGGGTCAATGTACTGACCCAAGGTAAACGTGCCTGGTGAAGAAAAACCTAAATAGTTATGATATTATGCAATAAAAATCAAAGGCAATCTTAAGCTCCCCCAAATTTGGGATCATGAATGGTCTAAAATTTCGATAAACCAATGAGACAACTGAAATCCTGTCATTAAAACATAAGTGTGTTACCATTGCCAGGTAGAAAGTGAATACAAAAAGCAATATATATCGCACTTACAAACGTGTCCAAGAAAAGTATAAATGGGAATGTGGAAAGATCCCTATAAAATAGGTCCCTAAAGGGATGGGCCAAAAAAAAATAATGGTTAGTATCCCTTACCAAAACATTTTGGTAGAAAACTGTAGGATTTTGCTAGTCGCAAATTGTGGGAAAACTTTCACTTTCTCTGCTAGTTTGCCCTGTGAAAAACCACACTTTTCGTTGAGGCAAAAAGGTTGAAAACTGGTGGATTATTAGTGGAAATTTTTTGGTGGATTACTCGCAGGTTTCTGGTGGATTTTTTTCATCAAAATGACCACAAAAGACTATTAAAGTACTTCTCATGCATGGGATCCATAGCAAAGGGTCCTATACGTTATAAGACCCCATAGTAATGGGTTCCATATAGAATCCCATGTTTAATAGACATTTGATTAAACAATTAAAAAAATTATTTTTTTAATACAGTATTTATTTAATAACAATTTTCACATTAATGCTCCTAATGCTAGCTGAATGCTATTTGCAAATACTGTAACACACATGTACACGTTAGACACAATTTCTCATTAAATAAATTGTTAGAACTTACCTGGTTTCGATCCTGCGACCTACCATCCATGGAGTCATCACGTTATCCACTGCGCTATCCGGACTTGCTTGTTAAAAGTGTTTTAGTTTAGCAGAGAAGAGGAATCGAATGACTCATTGAGGCCAAAAGGTAGAAAACTGGTGGTTTTTACGTGGATTTATTTCGGTATAGATTACTCAAGGATTTTCCTTGAATTAAATGACTTCAAAAAGGCTACAAAATGTAAGATATACTGTAAAAACCTCCAAAAATATTCCGTCATTCACGTCGATCGATCAACTTCACCTTACATGATCAATTATTGCTTCCGTATAACGCTCAATTCGACACTGTCAGATTAAAATAGTATTTATACAGTCGTGTACAGTGTAATTCAACGTGAATGATGGAACATTTTTGGAGGTATTGCCAGTATGTTATACTGCCAATACCTCCATAAACGTTTTGCCATTCACGATCCCACCTTAGACTATCAATTATTCTTCCGTAAAGCGCTCAATTCGACACTGTCGGATTAAAATAGTATTTATACAGTTGTGTACAGTGTATTCAACGTGAATGATGTGAGGCATACTTTTGTTTCTTTTACACATTCCTATGGCATTTCTACCCAATTTTTGGCACAAACTTCCCAGGTGCAGCTTGCTCCTTGGACGTTTTCCCTGTAAAGACAGGAAACCCCTAGCTTTTGATTTTCCAACAAAACCTAAGAAGATTATAATCTTCACCTGCCTCCTGCAGGTATGACAGTGAAGCAATCTCTTGCTGATGGCAAGAGAGGACCTCACTGCCATATTCCCCAAAAAACAAAGGGCAGGAACTTTCTCCTTATTGTTGAAAGGGAACCTTAGGGTGGAGTTAGCCAACCCTACCATATAAAAAAGGAAGGCATTTTTTCTGCAAACACTTAACATCTAACTTTGAGAAAGGCCAAAGTCAACGTGAATGATGTAACATTTTGGAGGTATTGCCAGTATGTTATACTGCCAATACCTTCAAAAATGTTTCGTCATTCAAGTATAATTCCCACTTTCCGATTTAAATAGTCACGTAAATATCATCTAGAAATACCACAGTAAGCCATTACTTTTTATTGCTATCAAAGTGTGCTCAAAATGAGGGACATTTCACTATCAAATTTCTAATAAAAATCCTTTAAAACTTATGACTTTGCTATCATGACGTCATATGAAATAAAATCGTACAGAAATACCACAGAATTTCCTTCCGAGAAAAGTGAGATCAAAGTGAGGGAAATTTCACTATCAGATATCTAGCAAAAATCATCAACTTCACTTTTAGGTCATGACGTCATCTGAAATAAAATGGTGCAGAAATATTACAACATTTCCTTCCGAGAAAAGTGAGGTAAATTTTCCATCAAATTGATTGCAAAATTCTACTAAAAAAACATCAGTTTCCAATGTTACGTCATACTGATATCCGGCATTGAGAAATCCCTTAGTTTCCCCTTAGTTTTCCTTCATCACCTACTGCGGTCAATTTGATGGAAAAAATCCCACAATATTCATCTAAAAACTGCGAGAAAAACGCAGTAAGCGACCTTTCAAAAAAAGGCCACATTTTTCTACCAGTTTCACACCAGGAAAAATCCACCAGTTTTGCAAAACCACCAAGATCATACAGTTTTCCCTCAAAATTGTGGGCAAACTCGTAGACAACTGGTGGATTCCATGAGTTTGCCATCAGTTGGCACACAGATTTTTCGGTAAGGGAAACGATATTTTAAATCATTGTGAATGCTAGTCAACTCATTGTTTTTACAACAATATAGTAGGTCCATAGCAATCACTTACATTCATTTATTTTCTTATCATATTCATGTAATCTGATATAGTAAACTCTATGGAGATGACCTTGATTTTCATTCAAGGTAATGCATATCATAAAGTATTCCAGCAAGAAAAACAATATTAGTAAAACAACAATATAGTAAAACAAATTCAGCATTCAATTGAAAATTTATTTGGGCGTTTTGGTATACGTACAAGTCAACCATTATCATTTGCTAAGTCTTCAAAAGATCGAAGCATATACAATGCACTGGATATGGAAAAACATCAGGCTTATCAAGCACCATTTGATGCAGTTCCAAACCAAGCTCTTTTCTCTCCAAAAGCCGATCAATTAAAATGCTTCATCGAATTTTACATTGACCCACGTTGGGCCCAGTCAGGAAACTGACAGTGTTTTCAACGACTGCAAAAGCGAGTTTTATTCGTGCATGCAAACGGCTTTTTAGTGAGGGTGAATAAGGCTTAACCCTTTCAGTCACACTGTCCTAGAACCGCACATTCAGAGAAAATGTAAGACGTTAAAATTTTCAAAATTTTCTCTAGAAGCATAATATTTCTGCATGTTATCCCATCATGGGATTCACATAACCTGTATAACACTTAAAGCCATGGTTATCATTGCAAAGTTGCAACAACTAAGGACAATATCATTGTGGATACTACACGGGAATGTGAATATCAGTAGGAGCCACTAATTTCCATCACTACATGCATGAATTGGAACGAATACCCAGGTGT
>JAQGAO010004903.1:0-14353 GCA_034697705.1 Ommatoiulus sabulosus
TTGCAAAATTTCCCACGTTTTCCGAATAGAAATTTGCAAAATTTTCCACGTTTTCCGAGTACAAATTAGAAAAATTTTTCCACGTTTTCCGAGTAGAAATTAGCAAAGTTGTCCACGTTTTCAGTGTACAAATTTTCAAAATTCTCTAGGTTTTCCGAGGACAAAATTGCCAAATTTCCCACTTTTTCTGAGCACAAATTTGTAACATTTTCCAAATACAAAATTTTCCCATTTTAAAAAATTTTTAACGCAATTTTTTTAATTTTTAAAAAAATTTCTACGTTAATTTTCAAAATTGTCGTTAGTTAATTTAAAAAAATGTTATCCAGTGTCAATTTTGGAAAATATGTACATTTTTCACGTTGTCATTGGTCGGGGAAATTTTGTTTCAAACCTGGAAAAGTCAGGTAAGTTGAAAATCAAATTTCTGGGAGAACCCTGTAAATTTATTCAAGTTTAGTCCAGGATGTGTTTTTATTCCTAGGTACTTAAGATAAACGTTGAAAGTTTTTACGGTATCTGTTAATAATCAGGGTTCCCCCAGACCTGGAAAAGTCAGGGAAGAATGGCTTATTTTGAAAAAGTTAGGGAAATTCAACGCAGTCAAGGCCATCCAAAATTAATACTCCTGTTACCTGATAAATTATCACTTTACCAGATTAGACTGAAATGTATACATCACGGTTCGTTCCCATAATGAATTTAGCTCAGATAACTTTTATGATTTTTAACGTCTACGACGGATTCATTTATTTGCATTTAAGACGAATTACGATCAACAGTTTCATTCAATTAAAACATTGGCAAAAGCCAAACAATAAAATTCGATTTCGATTATTAAAAAAATGCGCCTAATGGCGAGTAAAAGTTCGCATTTAAGAGATGCGCGACGAACACACAATTTCATGAAACAGCAATGTTTGCCGAGTGCGAGCTCGATCTAATGTTCTGCGGACTCACGGACATCCTCTGGCGCATATAATTTCACCACACTCGAAACAGGAACACAGGTGTTCGAAGAAACTTGAACGTTCAAACTTCGATGCCGAAGCAGTCGGGGAAAACCAAAATTGGCATTCCGCCTCATATGGATTTCAATATATTCCCAGACTTCGATGGCTCAAACGACACGCTGCCTAAGCATCAGCATTAAAATATCCACGCTGCCTAATGACTACATCAAACGTCCGCATGAGAGTTCAGCAAAGTTCAGACCTTTACCGCTCGAAATCCCGGAATCCGAATCCGGAATCCGCCTGGAATCCGATGTCTTTCTTTTATCTTTCCTAACACCATCAGGCCGACACGTCCGCATGGACCAAGCCGCACCCTTAGTCTCCCTTCTGGCCAATCTTTTCTTCACCTCCTAACCCCGGGTCATCCTCGTGTTAATCCCCGCAGGTGTCAAAATCCAAAATGATTTAATTGCATCATGCATAATTATTTGCTTATTGGACTGTGACCGCGACGCATGCTTGATTAATTAAAATGAGCGTGAGCGGGTCACATGAGCCCCCCTTTTAGGATGTCGTCCCGACATTACGGCTTCAATGTTTTTCTTGTTAAATCTGCCATCCTAGGACGAAGTGAACTCCTGGTAATCACCAAGTCTTGAACTGGTGGTGATTGAGGTGCTCGTTGTGGAGCTCAAGGCGCGACAGAAAATAAAGCTGTTTGCTGAACTGGTTCCGTTGAAGGTAGTTCGAAGCTCTTGACCAGGCACCACTGCATATTTGGTGCCCTGGTGTCTCTTGACATTTGTAGTGGTGAAATCCGATAATCAACGTTGGTCTCATCCTCATCCATCTTTTTCTAATTTATCAGATGGTATGACTATTTTTGCTTCAATGTCTTTAATTTGACAACTCTTGAGGATGTCATATTCTACAAAAGAGACAGACTGTCACTGACAGTCTTCAAGCGAGATAGACAGTCTACGTCCGCGTGGCAACGACCTTCTTTATAGATGATGTTAAAATCAAATTCTTGCAGAATTGCCGCCCAATGCGCAAGTTTTCCATGAGGATCTTTAAGAGAAAATAAATGGCACAAAAAATGGTGATCTGTATGTACAGTAAATGATCTACCATCTAGATATTTGTAAAATTTTCAAATGGCCTACAGGATGGAGTAACACTCTGTGTGTAGTACTCCATTGCTGTTGCTGATGAGACAAGGCTTGTGAAGCATAAGCCACTACGTGTTCCACACCATTCTCAACTTGTGCCAATATGGCACCCATCGCGTATCCACTCGCATCGGTATTTAAAACTGTAGCGTTCTCGGGTACACAGGCTCTCAGGTCTTCAAATTCCGCTTGTGTTGTTTCGTTCCAATCCCATTTGCTTTTTTCTAATGTTAAAGCGCGTAAATTTTTTGAACGAGCTCTAAATGCAGGAATAAATTTTCTGTAGAAAGACAAAGCTCCCAGAAATTGTTTTATTTTTTTACGTTCATTTAACCATTCTTTCATCCAACCATTCTTTACATTGCTGACGAATAATCTCTTTTTTCACCTCGGTGGTGGAATACGGGTGAGACCATCTGGGTCTTGCTGAATCAGTCTCTATTTCTACTGTAGGCAATTTATATCCCTCATTGTATTCAGACATTAAAAGCTTTTCATAGGGCTTTATCAGTGGAATAACTCTTTGGACATTTGGAAGCTTTTCCCAGCAGTCAGACAGATTCTACACTCTGGCCAAACATAGTACGTAGTTGTCAGAGATACGGTCAACCTGTCCGAGACTACATAGCGTTGGTTTCAAACACGTTTGATCTTTTCGACGCCCCGTTAACCCAACATCAAATGGTAACACTTGTGTTTGGGGGTATCCACCCCTTAAAACAGTCCCATTTTGATGCGGACAGAATTATGACAGTCGAAAACCTTCAAAAGGAGGCAAGAGTAATCGAACGCCGCCTGATGAATTCAGGTGAGTGGCCGAAAGTAGACCCAGGTCTACTTTGGGTGATAGGGAGAAAATCCATGAAAGACACAAGACACATTCGAGTAAAAAGGAATGCAATGTCCACTCGTACTCAGTGTCCAAAACATCCAAACCTCAACCGACGGTTGAATCCAAGACCACCACTTAGAAGAAGAAGGAATTTACGCCTTCTAAAACTTCCACACCTGACAATAAAAATAAGAATAAATCTAAGAGGGATAGGATTTCTCCCAAATCGGATTCGAAACCCGAAAGTAAAAGGGTAAAATTTTGTTTCGTATGCGGACTCATCGGGTACAAACATACAGAATGTCCAAACGGATGCGGGAAGTCAGCTGAAAAACCCAAAATGAACTATAAAAGTTCCGATGGTCCACCTGAACAACCAGTAGTGGTTAATTGTCTGGATGTGTAGCAAGAATCCATGAATCAGGGTCTGATGATCGTGCAATGCACGGTTGCGGATCTCGAGGTTCAAGGTCTCATGGATACAGGATCCAATTCCACGTTAGGTGGGCAACATTTGTACGCCTACCTACATCAGAATGATGCCGACATGGAGTGCAGCATACAATTTGTGCAAATGGCAGATCAGCAGATGAGGGAAGTGGAAACCTTCCTAGTATATGCATCCATAACATTGCAAAATTACACAGTTGACATGAATGTAATGGTTATTCTGTCTTATATAACAGACAAAGTAATTCTGGGAGCAGATTTCATGCGCAAGGCAAAGGTCAAGATAGACTATGCAACCGACGAATGGACGCTCACGAACCAGAAATACGAAGTGATTCCCATTAAACATGTTAAACACTGTACACACATCACTATGTCACGTGT
Source organism: Ommatoiulus sabulosus (assembly GCA_034697705.1). Lineage (NCBI taxonomy): Eukaryota > Metazoa > Arthropoda > Diplopoda > Julida > Julidae > Ommatoiulus > Ommatoiulus sabulosus. The sequence continues at coordinate 3,795 of JAQGAO010004903.1, forward strand.
ATGCAACTGTAACGACTCCTTCACTGTCGGATGAAGTGAAATTACGTGAGGATGAGGGTCAACACCTGACTGCAGATAAGCGCACGAGGGTTAACAAATTGTTGATTAAACGTAAACTCGTTTTCATGGAGACGTTAACTCCAGCCAGAGTGCAACCTCAGGTCATCTCCATAATACCGGACTCCAAGCCACAGTTTGTTAAACTATACAACTTTTCACCGAAACGAAAGCAGCAATTAGCGCAGAAGATTTCAACATTAGTGGCAAAGAAATACCTAATCCCCAATGGTCACAGACTTTCGTGCCGTCAACCGTGTCACGGTGCCTGACACTTACCCTCTCCCGAGAATAGATGGAATCCTTGCGGAAATGCAGAGTGCCAAATTTATGTCTACCATGGATCTGACCAATTGCTATTGGCCGATCCCGATAGCTGAAGAATGTCAGAAATATTTCTCGACTATCACTCCACAGGGTACACTGAGCTATATGCGCATGCCGATGGGTGCGAGAAATTCTGCGGCGCATTGCCAAAGAGTGGTCGACGAGATGATGTCACATTTGCCATCTATTTGAAATAAGACCTACCAGGATGACTTACTGGTGGTTTCAGATGAGTTTGTTAAACACCTGGAGGACATGGACAAAGTATTTCAATTAATCACCTAATACGGATTCTAATTAAAATGAAAGAAATGTCATTTTTTAAAGACAATGTTGATTACCTGGGACACCATTTGTCTCAGGAAGGAATTAGTCCGAATGCGGACAAGGTAGGAGCGATCCTTAACTTACCTTATCCCAAAAATCCAAAAGAAGTCAAATCATTTGTCTTGGCCTGCCGGGGGTTTGCCAAGTTCATCCCAAATTTGGCACAAATAGCGGCACCTCTCTACAAACTACTAAAGAAAGACGTGGTGTTTAAATTTGATGATGCATGTCAGTGTGCATTCAACCTGCTGAAGGATCGCCTTTGCCAAGCACCCATACTTAAGCAGCCGGACTTTTCAAAAAGTTTCCGACTGTTTACGGACGCGAGTCACGAGGCAATGGGCGCGGTTCTCGTGCAGGGCGACGAGCATCCATATTTCGTGATAGAGTACGCCTCCAAACTCCTGACCAAACCGCAGTTAAATTACTCTACCACGGAGAAGTAAGCCCTTGCGGTTATTTGGGCGATAGGAAAATTTTGGGGGTATCTCGACGGAATGCCCTTTATTGTGCACTCCGATCATCGACCGTTGCGCTGGCTGATCATTTTAAATCAGCCCCAGGGCCGTTTAGCACGCTGGGCTCTATCAGTGCAAAACTATGTATACATACCAGGAAAGTTAAATGTCGTGGCCGATTTATTATCACGATCTCTGGGTAAAGAATCCGAGCCGGTAGTGATCGGAGCGCACAATTATTGGACCACCAGTGCTCAAGTATTATTGAAGCACTTAAATCAGATGCAGATTACGATGCAGCTGAAGCAAAGACCTTTTTAGGAAGCGGCTACGTGGTTCTGGATAACATTCTTTACCGCCATCTCCCAGGAGATGAAACTGATAATCCCAAACCGGTGATTCCACATACACTGCAAAATAGTGATCTCATGGAATCACTCAAGTAATGTAGCGGGACACCAGGGTGTAAATGGAACGCACGCACGCATTGTCCAAAAGTATTATTGGAACAATATGCGAAGGACAATTAAGAAATTTGTCAATTCTTGTTCTGAATGTGCGCGATACAAACCCAATAACCGTTCCAATGCAGGAATGTACACTAGCCCAGCTATTAAGCCTCAATTTGATTACTTGAGTATTGATATCGTTGGTCCCCTAACGACGTCCACAGGAGGGCACAACTGTATCCTATCAATCCCTGACATCACCACCGTTTATCTCGAGCTATTTCCCATAGTTGATACCAAAGCGGATACCATTTCTAAGATATTGATTAATGAAATCTGTTTACGATATGGGATTCGGAAGTCAGTTCGATGCGACAATGGTCCCCAATTTTTAGCAATAATTATGCAAAACACGGCAAAACTTATGGGTTTTAGACTCCATAAAATCGCGTTGTACAATCCACAGGCAAATCCAGTGGAGCGTAAACACAGGGATCTTAAGGCAAGATTAGCCATCGCGGTTTCCGAGAAGCATGACACCTGGGCAGAATACATTCCTGCAATTCGGTGGGCCTGCAACTCGGCCACGAACCAAAATATGGGGTACAATCCGTTTCAACTTACCTTTGCAAGATTGCCTAGGTCACCCCAAGACAATCTTATGCAGTTCCATACCCTTTGTTACGACTCTGATTATGTCAGCACCAACTTAACTGAATTCTTCGAAAAGGTATCTTCAGTTTTGTTACAAGCGGTGTCCGATCTGGAGCACCATCAAGACATCCGAAGAATTTCACATAATTCTGAGGTTAGCACAGTTACTTTTTCCACGGGGAATGAAGTATTATTAAGAAATAATCCTGTCAATTCGACGCAAAAGGGGTACTCCGCCAAACTGGCACCCAGGAAAGATGGTCCTTATGTGATCCATCGTGTAATTTCCCCGAACACTTTCAAAATTTGGGATGAATTTCGAAATCAGTCCATGGGAGATTATAATATTAAGGATATTTCCCGATTTCCCACTAAATTGTCTGAAGATAATGAAGATTCAGCGCCCATAATGCATAAGCGTGCTCGTGGGAGACCACGTAACGATCAGCTTGAGCATCAAATTAAAATATCCGAGAAAAATCAGTCGAACACAGTTGATTTTGAGTTTTCCGAAGATTTGAATTTAAGTTTCGAAAATACCGCCGAAAAAGCTCGAAAATGTAAACAATCCGGCGGCCATTATGGCCGCCGCACCACGTGATCGCCGTATTGACTCCCAATTAAGCGCCTCCCTAGACGCTCCTTATTATTCGTCGTCGCGCACGCGTCATTCAGAAGGCTCTGCCTCTAGAAAAAATAAAAACATGGCAACCGTGGCGCCATCTCCTGCATTAAAATCGCGCAACTCGCTAGAAATGAAAATGCGAGCAATAAAGTAAAAAAAACGACCGATTAATTTTTTTCTCGTCAATTACAACGTGTAATTGATGTGCATAATAAGGAAATTCAGGATACAATGGAAATAAGGCATGATATTGTTCGGAATTTGCGACGAAAAAGTCCTGAAAATACTGATAATAAAATAAAGGACGACTCACGTGATTTTCCAAAACAATCAAAATCACCCGTGTCAATTCTTAAACGAAAATCACTGGTACAAGCCAGGCAAAATACATCGTCAGTTATCGAAACAAAACATAGGACATTGCCAGTTATTCCTAAGAAAATGTCCGCGAAATTGATTAATTTACCAGTTCGAAAAATTGATCAGACATCAGCTGATCACATAATGGTACCAAATCAGACTAACGTGCGAGATTCTATTACCTTGACTACCACACGTGAACGGCAGGTAAATAAACCTGTTCATTATATTAACGCTTTTTCCGTTAAAGATATGAGGGAACAAATTTTACATTGTATTAAAAAACATTCGTTTCGTATTTTTCACACTTTTGTTAAACAAGCGTTGATTTATTCCTGTCAACAGAATACTGAAAATTTCGTTGTGAGACATGCACAATACTTTTTGCTCATTATTATACTCCATAATGGTATTTTTACCCATGTATCTTTTAGCTTTATTGAGCATTAACCTTTTGGGTTTGTACATTGACCCCAAGGACACCTGGGTTGCATGCTACCTGTTCCCCCTCTTGCGGCACCGCAGTTGCTGTGCCGCAGTAGAGCGGCTTAGCAGTTGCGGTGAAGCAAGGGCAGACAAGTGAAGCAACCCGACTGTCCAATGGAGTAGAATCAGTGGAGGGGTTCCATACTTTACTTTGAGATTTAGTATTTGGCACGGTTACGTTGCTCGCATTTATGCTTACAATTGCTTTTGCATTTGGTTTCTGGGTTCTGTTGTAACCTTTCCAGAAACCTTCTTATACACCTCATGTCACCATCTTGTACTCGTTGATACAATAACTATCTAAGGGAGTTGCTCCCAGTTATCATTACTGAATAAACGAATATAAGTTTACTCACTGTATCAAGTCTTCTTGGTCTTTATTGGATTTCCATCCGGATACCTGCCAAGTGCCTGAAAAGGAAATAGACTAAGTATAAGAACATTTATTTAACCACGAGAATCTTGGGTTTATTTAAACCCGGTGCCATTTTCCTAGTGACACCTCTCAGTTGCACAATTGAAATTAGCTAGGCAATTGGCTCTTCTACATTTTTCAGAATTAGATGAATTAAATATTAAAGGTTGAATGTCTAATAATTATTACAAAACTGCCACCTATAAATTGGTCTGAGCGGCCAGACTATTTGATATAAATCAGTTGTCACACAATTTGTTCCCTAACCTTGTTGAACCCATTAGCCCAGGAATTTACTTGAATGGGACGTTCGAAATAGATCGATTACTGCTAGCCAAATATTTAGCTGGCGGTAGTGTCAGTTGACAGTCACAAAATATTTCTCCACGCACCGGTTTACGACCGTGCGTGGACGCACTTTGATCCTCTACCCCTCGTAATTCAGAAGAACATTCCGTCGGCAAAACAATATCCATTATCACCCTACACCAATTCAATCGACGCATTATTATTCTAGGACAAACCTATTCCCCATGGTATATTATAGGTGTCATTTTGGCATTTTGTTTTTCGTACGAAATAGCTGATTGTTTGGTTGACAGTCTCATAAACATGGTACGATTTCTTACGAGATCTAAAAGGGGTATCAGATTTGCCGAATTTGTCCTGAGTGTAAAACGAAGGTGTTCAGATGGATTTGGGGTTCATTCTTGTTTAGGATTCTACACCAGATCAATCTCTTTTAAAAAGCGAAATTTTGTTGTTACCATATTTTTTCAAATGGAGTGCAATAACATTTCTGTCTCTGATGGTGCTGAATCAATTCCGCAAACACCTATGGAACTTCCGGAATATGTCGATAATATGGATGAACAACCAATATTTCATGGCAATCAGCCACTTCCAGTGGTGGAAATTACACCTGAAGATCTACAAATCCCTGGTCATCAGATAGGCTATCCAGTCGCCTCAAATGTTCCAAATTTTGGCCCAGGATTCACCACACCATACCAGTTCAATAGAGGAGAGCAAAACATAACTAAAATTTGGCCTTACCATCCTGTATTTGTCATCCCGGAACAGAGTTATCCGCCACTACCGAATTTCAACTGTAATCCAAATACAGCACAGTTAACCAGGCCATTCGACGATGACCTGGTCAATTGGTGTGTCTCCCATGTACTTCGGTCCACAGCGCATTATCATCATCAAGGAAGGGCACAGTATTCCGTAAATCCTGAGATGTATCCGCAAAATGTAATTCCGATGGTGCGTCCGATAAACGTCGATGCAACACTTCACCCTCACCTGTACGTGGTCCCAAACAACGAGCTGCCACAGCATGCGTGCTCGGCGGTGAAGCCAACACGCAGGCGCACTGTCCGACGCATCCAAATGACGTGGCCGCATTCACCTCGGGTGCACACACGGTCGCTCCTTCGGTGGACGCGACCGCTGCGGCCACGCTTCCGCAAGTTCACCTAACTGTTACGATCCCGTCCACCGGGGAAACGAGCGCGAGTGTTTGTCCGGAAAAATCGGCTGTTTCTGGCATCAATTTTGGCGATAATCCGATCTCCGAGAAAGCAACGACGTCAACGTCCGCGCGTTGACGCAGAAAGTGTTAAATGCGGGAAATTAAAAAAATTAAAAAAAATTCAGATGACTTACAAGAAGGCATCCATTTTTGGCTGATCTTTCTTGATGAAATCAATGATATGCGTTTGACCGTCAAAAATGCAAGTTGTCTTTGGGAGGTGGAACGATTTTGCAAGTTGGTTAAACAGTTCTTGTTCTGCATTGCTTCCTTCTAGGTTTACTTTATCGATTCCACGAAGGCTAGATCATATGAAATAAAAATATGATTTTACTTAGGTAAATGCGCGAAATGAAGAAGTTTATCAAAAAATATTGGGACAACTTACGCTGCCTTAAACTTTGATGATGTTGTGCGAAGGAAGTCCCCGACAGATTTTAAAACCATAGTGGCTTAAGCACTTTCATCCAATTTCATCATCTGAATAATTTTTTTGTATCGTCTCTTGTTTCGCACAGACCAAAATGCAGTTCTGGCCAATTCCTCCAGTATTAAGTGGTGCGGTGGTAGCTTCTTTCACAGCTCTACCAGTCTCAGCAGCCTGACTTCTCGCATTTTCTAATGCTGACGCTTTGTCATCTTTAGCTACTCGTGCAGCTGCTAATTTATCATTAACTACTTCAAGATTTGTAAGGACAGCAAAAGCAAAAGCAGCTTTTCCTTTTCAAATATTTGTGCTGACAGGAAATTTTAAAGCTGTTGCAATTTCATCAAATTGCTTTGTTTTTCTCTTGTGCGTATGTGTGCTCTTCATGCTCATTTCTGCTAAGGTTAGATCATGGGGCATATAAAATATGACTTTACTTTTGCAAATTTGGGAACTTAAGAACTGTATAAAAAAATTGGGATAACTTATGCAGCCTTTAACTCCGTTAGAAATGTTGCTAACAAAGTGCCCCACAGATTGCAAAATCCTTACAGATGATATACTTTCTTCTAAATGCATTAACTTTTCAATTTCCTGATATTGCTTTTTTCTCGCAAACCCATAAATGTTGACTTTTCGGATTTTTCCGCTTCTAAAGGTGTTCTGCTTACTCTTTTATTCCGCTATTGAGGCTTTTCTAACCACAAGTTAGGTCAAAAAGGATCCTTAAAGGTGGTAATTCTTCACATTAAAATTTCTAGTTAAAGACCTATGAAGTTGCTTCTTGTAATGCTTGCAAAGCTTCCGCAGCATTGGTGTTCGCCATACTCACAGCTTCTTCTGCTCTTGTTACTGCTTCATTTGCAGATCTTAATCTTCTCGCATTGCTAGCTTGTTTGGAAGCAACAGCAGCCTGTCCTACTATTTCAGCTGCTGGATAATTATTACATCGTCTAATCTCGCTGCAAAGGGAAAGACCAATAGTAAGCATCCGTTTTAGCACGGAGCTCAGTCAGAGGTTTAGACTGATTATGCTTACTTCTTCATTGGTTGTTAGGCATGAAGATATGGGACACAAGATGCGCTTTAGAAAGTTAATTAAAACGTTTAAGTTAGCCCATAGATAAATTTTCTCGACTCGCTCTCAATTAGTCCCAATTTAAAGAGTGAAGCATCTCTGTCACACTAGCGGAATGTTGGTACTTTCTCTTAGCAAACCTGGCTGTTCTCCGTTGGACCATTTCTAATTCCAGGATTTTATTCATCCTGTGAGGGTTCCAAATAGGATCGCTGTACTCCAACTGTCGGGCAGTCGGGGCTTACCCTGATTGGCTCACTCGTGAAACCAGTCTCCATCGGTGCTGCTAAGGGCTTCAGTTGAAGCTGGCCATGCTTTTTCAGCATTTCTACAATCTTTGTCCATTGATGGAGAACGAACAAACCATCCTCTTCACGATTCACTTGAATTCCCAGGTAGTGTTGCACACTACCAAGATCCTTGATGGATCCTTGATCTTTAGGTAGTTGCAAATATGCGGCGATTTTAATAAATTGATTTTTGTTGGAATCCCTCCCTTTTTTTCTGAACGTTTAAGATCAACAGCACGAGAATCAGCAGAAGCATTTTCTGGTTCCGCGTTTTGCAATTTAATTATTGCCAATAAAGTCAGTTTTAGTTTAAGAATAAATAGGACGACTCACGTCTCCGCGATTCCCAATTCCGGAATATAGTTGGTAAGGAATTCCGTTACAATCTTCAAAACTGTTAATGTGGTCGTTTTTTGATTTTTTTCCATTTTAAAACTGCTCTTTGGTACTTCTTTCTCGACACTTGCCTTTTTTGTTGCTGCTTTCGCTTTTTCTTTTGCTGCTTTAAGAGAAGCGGCATCATCTGCAACAGCAGCAACATCTGCCTCAGCTTCATTAAAAGCGGCAACAGCATAAGTTGCAGCAGCTTCAAGATTTCCCTCATCGCCAGACGTTTCTTCATCGCGGGAATACAGTTTCTGATTTGCAAAATGTTTAAGGTTTTCCCTAGTCGAAATTTGCAAAAAAATAACACATATCCAAATGTTTAATGTATGTTTCGAGGAATGCTAACATAGTTTTCAATATTTGTAAGGTGTCAGTTTTCGGATTAAATTTAGTCTCTAACAACTTAGCGGTTTTTTCCTGAAATTATCAGTAACGCTTTCTCTTTCGAATTTGGCTTTCTCCAGTCCTGCCTTTTTTCTTGCAGCTCATAATTTGAGTTTTGCTGCTTTGACTGAATCAGGATCATTTTCCGCATCAAATTTCGCCTTCGCATCCTCCAAATCTTTTACAGAAACATTATAACGTTCTTTTATTTTGTCTCCTCGAAAGCAGTTTTACTGCCTCTTGAACTTTCCTCCGAGCTGGATTTTTCTTCCTCACTTAAACGTTCTCTGCAGGAGGCCATTTCTAATTAAATACAGGAATACATACTGTGAGAAACTTTGCCAATTTGTCCTCCGAAAGTTCTCCTTAGTCGAAATTTGCAAAAAATGTCCACGTGGACATGCAAAGCTTCCCACAGTTTGAGCAAAAATTTATAACATTTTCAACAGTTTCTGAGCACAAATTTTTTAAATACTTTAGGTTTCCCCGAATAAAAATCACAACAATACTTCATGTTTTCCCAAGGAAGAATTCTGAAAATTTTCAGCAATTTGTAAAGTTCTTTCTAACGTCTTCTAACTTGTTTATTTAAAACAAGGCGCGAATGCTCTGGAAGTGGAAAGTTGGTTTTCATCAGACAAGCTAGGAGCAATAGCCTCATGTATTTTTAAAAATAACAAGAAAAAAACAATTAAAAACACAAAAAATGTCAAATTTTTGGATAAAATGAAAAAGGCAAAGGCCTTATGTAGAAAGGCCTACGTAGATCAGTGGGAGTAACACCGAGCTTCTTATTTAAAATCGGACGATGGAATACCCAAGTTTGCCCCATCTGCGGCAGTGTAGAGGCGAGCGAACAACATATGCTAACAAAGTGTTCCTGTGTTAAGTCGGTGATGGAGCTATTAAGGGGGTTGCTCAGAGACATTGATATAGACCAGGCAATAGAAAAAGCCTTAAGGGTGGGGTGTAAAAGGCACAGCCGGTTTTTAACCATAGTAGTATCGGATATTCTGGTACTTGTGGTGGTCACTATTCAAGACCAGCTGTATGCATCATACAATGGCTCGACCCACAATGGTAGGTGACTCTTGTGTCAAAGAATATACTCATTTAGATCAAGTGAGAAATTGTTACTTGATGGAATGGGGAAAAGCTGGCTTTTTCACACACGGAGGAGGGTTGATCCCTTCTTAAAGTCCTTATAACTGTCAAATGCTTTGATCCGGCGGGCTGTTTGATCTTCCTAATCGGAGAAAGAGTGAGCAGTCGGATTATGTGAAATGCAAGCTAAGAGTTGGTGGAGAGATAAGGAGTGATCTGCAAATGCTCAAAGAGTTGAAACAGGTAGCCCTAAGCCGTGTCTTGTGATTTCTGGCTGCTGCCTTTGGAACCCGGAGGGGAGCCATAGGCGGCAGTACGACACCAGCGAAAGAGGGGGCTCTGTATATGGACTGGCTCTGGTAGCTGAATAGTTTTTGACAACTCAGGAATAATAAATGCCATTAATTTCTTCTGCAACATGTGACTGCTGACACCCAAGCTTGGGGCCTGATGAGGATCCATGTTCGGGTGTAGGCTTGCAGGTATCAGTAACTAATCGGTAGCTCTTTATGATATGGTGTGATGCCCTCTCTCTCCATGGCCAGCTAGGTATGTGGTAAAGTTCGGCTGCTCATGTCTCCCAAGCGGGAGGTCGCCTAGCAGGGAATTGCAGTGGACTTGTGTGGAGGAAAGTGTAGGAAGCCAGCTCTTCTTTTGGAGTTCCTTTTTGGTTTTTTAAGGGTTAACAAAGTAGGTGGCCTTACTTTGTAATCATGGCCTTCCTTTATCACTGCCTGGTCGGTGACCCTTAAGTTTAATAAGGAGGATTAAAATCCTCCGAACCATACCGGCCCTGTTTTGAACTATATCAATTTGTATCCGCCACACATTAGTCTCTCTAAAATCCAGGATTGCCCTTTTAGTTGGGATTATTTGTTGAACAATTGGGATGCCCATATATTAAATTAAGTGATTCTTGCCTGACTTTTCCAGACACTTTCAAGCTCTGGGGGACATTCCCCCAACTTTATTTCCCCGGAGAATTTTTCCCGGACATGTTCCCCTCAACATTTTTTCCCAATGCAAATACGGGAACTTAATGTATTACAAAAATTGGGATAACTTACCTAAAAATGGCAAACTCCTGTGGATATTCGACGTTAATCAATTTTATAAATTTTGCTAAAACAACTACAGCGGCTGTATCCTTTTCAAAGTTTAACACTTGCGAAATTTTATGAATTTTCTTTTCAA
>JAQGAO010004904.1:0-14351 GCA_034697705.1 Ommatoiulus sabulosus
TTCCAGTACAAAGTTGGAAATTTTCAACAATTTCAGAGGACAAATCTTCAAGATTGTCAAGTTTGCGAGGAGAAATTATCAAAATTTTCGACTGTTTTCGAGGTCAAATTGGCCGAAAATGTCAACAAAATCATAAAAATTTGTAATATTTAAAAAAATTGTCTTGCTAACTCAGGTTTCCCCCAGAAATTTCATTTAATTGTGCATTTCTACGCATAATTTCTAATTCGTTGGAGAAACGAGTGGAAGTGGTCGAAAAATGGATTTTAAAATTTTTGATCGTTTTCAGTTTTTCTCATTTTTAGGGAAAAATCAACTTTTTTTTGGATTGAAGGAAAAAATCGATTTTACTTGGTTAAGAAAAATCCATTTTTGGGTAAGGAAAAATATATTTTGGTTGAAAAAATCGATTATTACGTTTATTTTTCTCAGAAAAAATTTGTTGGGAAAAATCGATTGTTTTTTTGGGAAAATCGCTTTTTGTTGGATGGGAAAAATCAATTTTGTTTAGGTTTGGAAAAAGCGTTTGTTTGAGTTGGGAACAATAGATTGTTTGGGTAGGAAAAATCGATTGTTTAGGTAGGATAAATTGGTTTTTTTGGTTCGGAAATACCGATTTTTTTTAATTATAAACGAAATCGAAATTTTTTCTTTGGGAAAAATCGAATTTTTGTTAGGAAAGAGTTTTTTGTTGTAAAAGTCGATTATTTTGATTGGAAAAAATCGATTTTTTGGGTTGGGAAAAAAAATGGTTAGGGTATAATAAATAAATTTTTGTATGGGAAGTAATCGATTTCCTTGTTGTGAAAAATCGATTATTTTGGTTGTGAACAATCGATTGTTTAGGTAGGAAAAATCGATCATTTAAGTTGGCAAAAACCGATTTTTTTTGGTGTGAAAAATCAATTATTTTGGTTGGGAACAATCGATTGTTTAGGTAGGAAAAATCGATCATATTGGTCGGGAAAATACAATTTTTTTTGTTGGGATAATCGATTTTTGTTGGTTGGGATTTTTTTGTTGTGAAAAATCGATTGCTTTGGTAGGCAAAAATCAACTTTTTTAGGTTTGGAAAAATCGGTTTTATGGGTTAAGAAAAATGGATTTTTTGGTTGGGAAAATTCGATTATTTGTCGAGTAAAATTTGTTGACAAAAATCGATTGTTTAGGTAGGTAGGAAAAATCTTCCTTTGGGAAAAAAGTTTTTCGTTATGAAAAATCGATTATTTTGGTTGGGAAAAATCGATTTTCTTGGTTGGTATTAATCGAATTGTATCGTTATGAGAAATCTAAATTTTGTTGTAAAAATCGATTTGTTTAAGTTGGGATTAATCGGGTTTTTTTCATTATACACGTCTTGTGGAGTCCTGAAAAATTATGAAAAAATGCTACTTGCCTTAACAATTGAATTGTCTTACCTTATGTTGTGAGCTGCTTGCTTCAGAAACTGCATGTACGAGTATATACACTGTATGTACACATTGGAAATCAAACCACTGAACGGTTTTCAGCAGCCAATAAAGATGCAGGATTTTGTTATCTAGGTATATGTACGGAATCACATGTCCGCAAAGCACCTTATCTTCGGCCAGCAACTGCTTCGAACTGTAGCATCTTGAATTCTACGAATATTCCTCCACACATCCAGTAGTCTGAATTTTCCATTCTCAGAAAGCATTCGTAAAATGGTCGGTTCCTCGCTCTTCGGTAGCAGCGTACTGACCTCGTTCATACTGACGTTCTGCGTCTGACGATGACCACCGTCATCATGTTTCTTTCAAATTTGCTACATTTTATTGTTGCTTCTAAATGGGATCTTATACAATACAGAACTTACATTTATATTTAATAATAACTAAAATGTTGCTACACAATATGAACACCAAATATTGCGACCAAAAGTGTGGACAAGTTTGGAAGAGATTACGTACAGCAGAAATGTGGGTGATGAGAAATAAAAAGATAATACGCGAGCGGGGGGAGGGGGGAGAAGGAATGGCGAAGGACGAAGAAGGTGTCATGGACAAGAAGAAAAAAAAGCACGGACGAAACGAAGGAAAATTGTGAAAATATTACAAACCTGAACATAAAACTAAAGCCAAAAAAAGGGGCGAACGGAGTTTAATGAGAATGGTTTCTGAGACTAAGAAATACTTCAGAAAGAAATCCCCATTAACACATCAAATAAAAGGTAAAGATGTTCTAAAGGACTCTGGTGTCAATTATTGGATTTCAACGAGAACATATTTGATTGAGAGACCAGTTGCATTTCGACATTCCACAAATGCAATTCGGTATAAGTCATTTAAGAAAGGCATTTCCACAAGATTTAATTTTGGAACCACCTATGATCGAAAGCGCTCTTTCGTGGATATAAATCTGGTATTGCGTTATTTCTACACTTTATTCCCATCTTTCCGACATGATTATTTGATCGCCATTTTGGATTCGAGAGGATGAAAAAACGTAAAACGTTGCCCGCGATTTAAATAATACTCTTTGTTTTTTCTGTGAACATACGAACATTTCATCTTGTTTTCTTCTAGGATCAAACATTGCCACCCCAAATATTCTCTAAGGTAAATTGAAAAAAAAAATCAAAATTGAAAAATTGAAGGAAGCGAGATTACTCCATTACTTCAAAATTAACGGGTACTAGTGCCCAATATATTTTAACTCAGAACAAAAGTAGCTGAAACGTTTCTACGTTGACCAAAACATTCATGAGTAAGTAGTCTCTAATTAGCTATCATTGCAACAAGGTTGAACCAACATGTAACGCTCTATTATGGAAGGATTAAAATTCAAGATGGCGATCAAAGGATGACAACCAAATCAGCTTTGTTTGGGTTAAGAGATGGGCGACCTGAACATCTGTTGAATTCTCGAGTCGAAATGGTTTTTTGGTGTTGAAATGCCGAGTTTGAGCAACTATTTACGAGAGGTGAAGCTCGTAATTTCAAGTCTGAAAAAATTAGCACTCTCAAACAAAACTCGCTTAACTCGACTCTATAGTTCAACTCGCCCATCTCTAGTTTGTGTTGGGTTCAAGCTTAAACTGTTGAATTAAGATCTGATTTAGTTGACAAATAAGTACACACGCACAATCAAGCGCAGCAATTCTTAGATTAACTTAAACCGATCGAAAACGAGAATATAACAATTGGCAAGAACTCGACAAACATCCGCAAGGTGGCACTGCTTGCTCCGATGATGTTTCCATTCGCTGCCCAATATGGGCACCATCTGATTGCACGCAAATTATATTAAAGGCATGGTGTCGTGCCTTAATCGATATTCATCAATACAAATATCAGAGGAATGAAAAATGCTTAAAAACGCTGTTGCACTTGGTGAAAATAAAGAACAGGATTGAAAGCGCGAGTGAGAGACGAGACAAATTGAAATGGGATGACGACCCCCAACAAAATATTACAGCTGCAAAAGAACAAAGAGATCAAAAAATAATAAATATAACACCCATGCCAGGCTGCAGCCAATAAGAATACATCGTTGAACAAAAATCGTTAAATATGAACTGAACAATTTGTCTCCCCCTTTAGGAGGAACAAATACGATTCGGTATTTTTAAAAAAACAAAAATGTGAAAATATGGGAGGTGAACAAAAAAAAAGGAAATATTTGGAACTAAATTAAGAAAATCGGGTAAACTTGTACTTTAGTCGTCTCATACGCCCACCTGTTGGCAGATGGCACGTAATGCCACTTCAACGACTCAAAAATGGCGCCTTCATACATCTAGCAGGTTTCCACAGTTTAAAACTAAGTATCGAGCATAGATTACCACCACGTTTTTGTGTTAAATTGTCTTGTTTTATCACGTAATAAAAATGCGAATTATTGGAACAAGGTCTAGAAATTGTGACTTTTCTATGTCATAATTGTTTTATTGTATCATTCGCGGTAGAAAACTTAATATTTCTTTGCATTGCTTTATTTAAAAGACTATACGCAACTAAGAACACTGGCTGGCGTAAAACAGATGTCACGAACTAATTAAAAAAGAATGAGAAATGACAACGAAGCTCTAAGATCTATAGTGCAGGAGTAGTTCATTGGCTAGTTGCTAGAATGTGGAATTACAGACGCCCATATGTGTACATATTATCCCGATATTCTTAAAATAGTGGTAATGGCTTTCGATGATGCTGATAATGATGATGGATTATGAGATTAAATGAACTTGACGAGAATATGATGGTGAAAAAAGCGTGAAATCTGAGGCAATTAATGATTGATCAAAAGTGAAATATAATACTTGGCGGAAAATATAAGGATAAATAATCTTAAAATAATACATTCAACAAGCTGTGACGCACCAAACACTATTCATACAGTATGCAATATCTGGGGATTTAAAAATTTGAAACCGAAATTATCGCAGTTAAAATTAAACGCCTTCATCTTTATTAAAATGCATACGATTTCACATTGAAATAAGCATTGTGCCAATTTTTTAATTGTTATCGAAAGTTGAAGGCTCCCAAGACTGGACATTTTGGCAAACAAAATAGCCCAAGATTCATTCAAATTTGAAAGAATTTCTAAGTCATCAATCATAGTGTTACAATTTAAAACTATTGTAATGTGGGTAAAAACAAACCACTCAATGTCTAGATTGAGAAAAATTTTGGTTGCAAGCTTGTATTAATAACATACAGTAGTTCAAGATGGCCAGTGAAACTGAACGCGCTAAGAGAATTTCCAAATATCGTGAGTCCTGCGAATTCTTTTTCATAATTAAATAACGGCAAGTAACGCCTTAGACTCTGCCTTAGACAAAAGTGGATAAATGATTTTACGTTGCAGAAGAGATTTAATAATTTCCAGAGATGTTTTTTTTAGTTTAAATAAAAAACATGCCACCAAACGAATGGACTTTATCAAATAAAACGAAAAGAGGGATTTGAATCCAAAAATATAATAAATATATTTTTACTCTTTCAGCAGCACTTATCATAAATTCTAAACAATTGCATCTTTAAAAATAATACCAGTCAATCCAGCAGTGAAAAATGCTAAGTCAAGACATGAAAGTCTGCCAAATAGGGGGCCGTCACACTGTTTCAGGTATTAAAATTGCATTTAAAATTTTAAAAAAAAATTAAAAATATGGAAGGGAAGGAAATATGTTTCATCCTGCATAAAAAGCTTTTGCTAAAGTTAAATTTTTCAACTTTTACCCAGCAATGGTTATCAATGAACCAAAATGTATCAGCCTAATTTACATGGTCTTCTGAACAATTTACCGAATTCTTTCTCATTAGTTAATCATGTGGTTGACCACAACTGATTGGTCATTGATTATCACATGACTAAACGCTGATAAAAATGACCGACTACGCGCAAAGGATGTCATGCAAACTAGACCACCTGATCAATGAACTAATAATGGATGTGCTTTTGTGATTTCAAATCCCAAATGACGATCATGAATATGTTAGTGATGATTGTAAAAATTTGATGCAGAAGTCACGTTGCTTCAACGCTTAACATTCACTGCACGGAGCGTTTTAGCGTCTAATTCTATGCTTATAACCACAGATAACGTTGAAAACTTCCATTGGACACAATCTGAGGAAATAAGCACAAAGAAGCAATGAGGGAAAAATTTTGACCCTTCATGCAAATAATGCTGGCCACGAGTGTTACATGACTTCTACATCAAAAATAATGAAAAAAGAAATGTCAAAAATAAAATAAAAATTCATGAGGCAATATGGATAGAGGAGAAGAAACAAAAACGAATCGGTTAACCATGTACAGTTTAAACGACGATTGGTGAAAAAGAGCGCAAAAAATGTCACAGCAGGTACGGCATGTGTATGAGCGAGTGAAACAAGGTGTGGGAGTTTGTATCTGGTGATCGAGGGAGAGGAAAAAACGAACTTGTTTTTTTGTTGTTTTTTTTTGAATAAAGTTAAAATAGTTTCTACTCGCAACAGGAGGAGAGAGGGGGATACTGCTTGTGGTCGCCATCATCGTCGTAAGTAAGTTTAGCAAATAATTCACAAGATGCTAGTTTCCGATTGACGGTGGCGTAATTGTTCATTATATAAATAAATATCCACCAATGTCAGTATCATTTTTAGTCTTTGACCCAAGTGATTCCTTGAAAAATTGTCCAGTAGAGAAGATGTTCATGGGAAATGAGAGTCAGACGAGCCAAAATAATCATTGGCACCGAGCTTGTTATGCAATTGAAGGGAATGGACTTGCGTTTCCATCCTAATTTTCTGCACCCATCATTCTGTTCTAAAAAGGAGTAATCATAAAGTAAACATTTTGCTCAGTATTGACATGACATAACCAATAATGGTTGACCTTGGATAGTTTGGCATATTTTATATGCTGGGTTTCATGCAATTTGCCAAGTTGAATGCATTTCTGTAAGGTATGTAGATAATCTTTCCCAATTTGTTTAAAACGTTTTAGATTATAGCATAAATACTTTATATCACAGTACGGATTTCAGATCAAAATCAGGTTTGCCTAGTTGGTTAAAATGGTAAAAAACAGAATGGCGGGTGCAGTTCGAGATGACTGTTTCAAGATGCTCGTAATCACGCCACCCCCGTAGGATGGAGTTCGTCGAAAGAAGTGTAGTGGCAAAATACAAGTACAATGGCAAGTGTTGCTCCAATCTTCCAGAGGATGGCGCTCGATTGAATTTACAAGAAGTTTCCTCAGCAAGCGTCTCATTGGTACGGCCAGCGACACATATGCAAGGACAGGAAACACGTCTCGCGACACACTGCTGTTGCATAACATCTTCCCATCAAGCCTTAACAAGTTTCGGGAAAGACAATGTCGACGACTTGTTAAAAATGCCATGTGTGGCACCGCTGCATGACCTTCCTCCTTAACGACGACTTCCACTTCCACACCATTTGCTTCTGCCTTGACATGCCTCTTGGGAAAGGACACCAGCCTGAGATATTAAGTTGAAGATCCAAACCCATATGCCAGTTAAACACGCAGAATGGTCAACCAAGTTTCACCCACACATGGCTAGAAATGCTGGCAACTTTCCCTCGCACCCATTTGTGATTTCTGCTTCGGCGCTGGAGCCAAAAAGGTGAAAGGATTCAAAATGTACTCATTTTAAATAGAGCCGTGAAAATGATGGGGATGGCCTAAAATCACCACAAATTCACGGAATGGTAGAATCTCCATGTTGTTAAGTCAGCAGTGGACTCACTGGATGCTTCTGAGGGCCTTGTCGTCCATTCGTTCAACAATATCGCGAGTGTGGCGACGAAATGGATACGAATAGTTGTTGCCATTGTCATCCAAACATGATCAAAAGGTGTGGTAGAAGATAAAAGAGTGGAGAAAAGGAGGCATGCGAGGCTGTTATTGCATGAAGTAGTCCGGGTGATCCGCTGGCGTATCTTTTTCAAATCGCTTCGCTTCCTCTTGCATACTTTCCTTGATTTTCAAAATTGCAGCCGATTCGTTCTGGTCCTAAAACGATGAAGGGAATGGGGGAAAAAAACGAAAAAATTTTTGTTTAATTAAATTTTTACATTTGTTCAAAACTTTGTCCGACAAATCAGAAAGTGGAAAGAGTGAATGAGCAGATCTTCCACCAATCATAAGTCGCGAATTAGCTCGTTTTCCCTGACCTGACTTCTCGACGCATCGCATTGGAAATCTATCAAATACAGTGTATTTGTAAGTATAAGAAATTCGAAGCTCAGTTCTGACGGGGTGGACAGTAGTGTAAAATATTTGTAAAAGGAACAAGTAGCTGATTAACGCTGCAGAAACTCTTATTTTCACAAGTAAAAAAAATACAAAAATTAACAGCCGTAATTTGCATCACCAACCAAATAGCATCTAACTGTTCAATCAGTGCTGCTCATTAACTCTGCACACTAAATCCCCTAGATGGTGCCCATGCTTGCCATATTAAAACGTAGATGCTCACATTAACTACTAGCATAAAAACACAACGTAAAACTTTGTCCTACAAATAGGTAATCCAAAACACCATTTAGATAAATAAAACAAAACGTGCATAAAGTAACTAAAAAGTAGCAAAAGCGCTAACAAAACAAAACAAATTCCCAGAATGTTCATAAGGAATGATCCAGTAAAACCCAATTTCAATTTTAGAATTTAGAAACTTGAGGATTCAGGAATTATACATGATGACAAAGAAAAATACCATTAAAAAAAACTATCATTAGTACAGCTTAAGCTGTTTTTTTTTGTAGTACATACTTTATGACTCAGTATAGAATTTCGAAAAATGTGCATGCTAGTTCTTGCGATATCACTAAAATCCCTGGTACTTTGACAAGGCTATACTTTTAGAAGCTTTAAGAGAACAACTTCTGTGGCACTTCATCATAGATTTAGTATTTACAACAGCTAGGTTTCATTATCATACTTTGAAACCGATTAGCTGCCTAACATTGCTTCAAATGAGCCTGTATGATGTGAGCTGATATAAACAGGACATTGTAAACTAAGGAATATTTTCTGAATTCCAGCCTAGATAAATCCGCAATCTGTTTATGAATTATGTGTATTGTGTAAAAAAGTAACTCGAAAATCAATTGTAATGTCATAACGAAAGAAGTTAGATGATATGATATAATAAAACAAACAACGTTAGAAAAGTATAATATTTGCTGACATGTAATGAATTGTATTTGTAGAAATAGAAATTGCATGAATGTATACATACATCAAAACACTTCATGAGCCAGATGATTTTTCATATTTCAGATTTCAAGAAGAATTGATTTAGAAATAACAGATTACTGGATATCCAAAAAATTCCCCAAACATTAAGTATTTACTGTATATAATAGTAAAGGAAATACTGGATAACACTTTAATCATAGGAGAAAAATGCTTGCTATTGCAAATACTGATGTGATGGTTAAAATGTATTGCAAGGAAGTCACAGGAATTAAGAAAAAAAGCACACCAAAAAGTAAGGCAGCAAATCAACTAAATACATGCGAGGTGCAAAACTGTTCAATCAGAATAGTGGTCACGAGTAAGGTTATCAACGTTATCTATTGAAAAGCACAATGATGAGGATTGTGACGACTGTCTCCTAGTATGTTAACAGATTCCAACGTCACGCGTGTTACGTAACAACTTAAATATCTTAAAGAATTGCTCAATGGAAAGTGAGGTGGGGTGTTTCCGTGTGTTTCTTTTGCACATGTGTTTACGTGTTTGGGCAAGAAAATGCAAGGACTTTTCAAACCAAACGAATAAAAAGAGGATATGAGAGATAAGTTAAAAAAATAAATAATAATAAACGAGATCGACACCACTGAACCAGAGTGAAAGTTGTTCGGGATATCAAACCAGAAAATAAACAAAAGAACCTTTTAAAGAGTAGTGTTTTCCCTAGTGTAATCAGGAGTTTATCCTGGTGGTTCAGTTGTGATCTTGTAAGTCTACGACAGTTCCAAGAAGAGCATTTGAGACCTGGAATACACGGAAAGTCTACGATGTGGAATAGAGAACACAGTAGTCAAATCAGATCCTGATTGGTCAACAGTTGAGTTGCGTGGGTCAGCGGCGCTCCACCACCAACAGCCACCATATACTAACAGATAGCACATCATTATAGAGTTAAAATTATCATTACCAAACATTAACGAGTGCTAACAAAAAATGTGTTTCAATTTGCTCGTGGAATTGAGATCTATATCATGTCTGGATTACCCATGGATGCCTTACATCAAATCTGAATGTGAAAACGCAATGGAAATCCAAGACAATACAGCATATTTTCTCCCCAATTTTGCACGCCATATCAAATAAGCATAAAATAAAAGCAGAAGTGTCTATAAAAAGATCATGTATCAGCCCTGTATTAGCGCAAAAGTGAAAGCATTTTAAAAAAGAAATAAGAAAGGTGACCCATGATTATGAATCGCATTAAGGAAACATAATGCAAAAGAAAATGATTTATGAACAACACAAAAGGAAAATAATGCTCATTCACGTAATGATAACAATGCAAAGCAAAGGAAAAACAATGGAAAAGCATACTAATTCTAACTACCCGCATTTGCTGTTGCTGGAGCTCGAGTGGTGCGGTTGGAGTTAACATTAAGGCCAACTTACGTTAACGTTATCTTGTCCATAGCTTAGGCCATAATCGCCCATCCCAGGACCATCTTCACGAGGCGTACCAGGACCACCATTAGCTGGTGAATTTTTCATTCCATCTAATCCGTCACCTGGATGAAAGATACAAAAATGTAAAAGTATCTGGTAAACTGAATTGCAAAACTTTTTTTAAATATTCTAACAGCACACGGCTTTGCTTTGCAGCATTCCACCGTTCGTTTTGTCTAGCATAAGAGGATGAATCACGTCATATACATGTAATGTTACTCTAAAATTTACTACATGTAAAGCAATATGCTTTTATTATGCTCTATGAACATATCACTGCAGTCTCTCAGATAGCAATAAATCCATGTTTCACTAAAACGTTTTATATACAACATTGTATTGGTACCAAATTTTTCGATTTTGTTGTATCCTTTACTGTATACCTAAAGTCATAAATACAGTAAGTTGTTATAAGGTATACAAATGGATTATGTACTTATAATAGCAATAAAAATAATAAATTAATGTTATAGATGGAAACTGAGGATGAAATTCACTTTGATGATAAAAGGTGAAGAATTGTCGAATAGCGTGAAAATGAGTTGTTGGATGCTTTTCAACAACAAGAAAAGCATTGATGATGAATTCTTCGAAGGATTCTACGATTCAAAAGCTGTTTAATTTTTTGAACAAGACTTTAAAATGCAATTTTATCAGTTTTTCTCAGAAAATAGTAATGCATCTTATGAGTGGAAAAATATGGTACATGTATTTCTCAGCAAGGTGGCCAAGTGGTTTTAGCATTCTCGCCTCACATTCGGTAGACATGGGTTCGATTCCCATGGCGACATTCCTTGATTGAGGCTTTTCATGGTTTCCCACAATCCCTCCAGGCAAATGCTGGAATAGTGCCTATAATAAATTGGCCATGACCGTCTTCCTGTCCCATCCCATCCTCCCGGTTAAGGTCCCAAATACGGGAAATATGATTTACATGTAAATGTGATGTTGGGGTCCATAATGACCAGACAGCTTAGTTTAACTTAAATTATTTAAAATGGTCCCTCCTGCCAAATGGTGATATGTACTTACTGTAGGGTAATGAATTGAATTCTCTATGGTGATCTGAATACGACTTATTTTTCAGTTATTTTGCCTCATTGTTTGTTACTAAACTGAGTTATTAGCAAAACTATAATACGAATCAAAAATGAAAACTGAAAATATAGCTACTGCTACACTATAATAAAAAAACTGATTTTAAATCAGAACCGATATTATCTGAACCTATTTTACGTTTTCACACTGCCTCGAATATACATAACCACTATTTTTCTATTCAAGTACACAGTAGGTGTTTACTGTAAGCAACATTTTTGATGAAAATCTATTTTGGAATACATGAACGATATTTTTTTTTAAATTTGACAAACGCCCTCGCAATCACTAAAGACATTAAATAAAAATTCATGTACCATTCATAACTGGGGGCATGTTAGGACCCATTGGTCCCATGGGGCCATCAGGTCCACTCCCCATTGGAAAATCCTAAAAAAATTACCAGAAAATAAATTGTAATGACCACGGGAAAAGGTTAGAGAATGTCGTGGTGTGTAAGGACAACTCACCCCGGGCATTCCACCCGTAGGTACAGGTTTCATCATTGTGTACATTCCGTCTCCTCCTGAATTTGAAGAATCTAAAACGAGATAAAAAGCAACGACCAAATTTATAAACACAAAAACATCTTTTCCCCCAGAAAGACTCACAAAACGTTTTGAAAAGGCTAAAAAAGGATGATGGGGATTAATGTTGCTCATGATTAACCATGGTAAGGAGTTATTAGGGAAAATATTATCTAAAGTAAAACTATATGTAATATTAATGCACATCACCACATCAACCAGTCAGTGATTAGTTAAGTGTTTGAAA
Source organism: Ommatoiulus sabulosus (assembly GCA_034697705.1). NCBI lineage: Eukaryota > Metazoa > Arthropoda > Diplopoda > Julida > Julidae > Ommatoiulus > Ommatoiulus sabulosus. Next base: position 12,052 of record JAQGAO010004904.1, read on the forward strand.
CCTTCAACTGGTTTAAATGCTACAAACGCCAGACAAACACACACACAAACATACACGCATTGCAGAGATATGCTCACTTCACACTTTTGACGTGTGCGAGCAAACCATGTTTCAGGTCACCATTAAAAAGTGGGGAAAAACAAGAAAACATAAAAGGAACCAAAAACTTGCTTTTTCTGCCGCTATTTTACTGAAATAAAAGTTGTTATTAAAAAGGCTGAGGAAATAAAAAGTGTGAGAAGGGTAGTAGAAACGTACGCTTCACCCTAAAAATTAAAGAAAAGGTCGTTTCGACCAGTAAGTGTTGATCTGTGAAAAATACATGCTTAATAGGGACGCACACCTGCATTCCACATTCGAGAACATGCACAAAAACGCACGCACACACACACATACAAACAATTTCCCAAAGATGCCCTAATGGCCAAACAAAGTAATGCGAGATTTTCTGTTCTTTATAGCAAGAAGCATCGATTCTTTTGCCATTAAATCAGCTTGCCTGATGCAAGTCAAATGACAGTGCTACATATTTGCTCTTAAGGATGCAGAAAATCACATCATCATACTGTTTATACATGGGTCTACACTAAAATGGGTTTAGCATTGAAGTGGTTTATACCATCAATTTCAAAATTCGGCAATCGAGAAATTTTCCTGCTTGCTCACCCATTTCAGTTGTTCCTAACCTTTTTATTTTTATTTTTAAAGTGATTCGCTTGGGTTGGCGGGGAGGAGAGGGGCCATTTTAATGCTTAGATTTTGAACATATCTAAGTTTCGGATAAATATTTCTATTGGAACTATTGTCCAAAACTTAAAATTCTAATAGTCATAGAAAAAGTGCCGAGTAAGAATAGATGATAATTTAGCATTTGAATCTAATTTAATGAACACCCGATTAATTCGCATAAACAAATGGCATGAGATAACTGCGCTTGAACAAGGAGAGCAATCAACTAGAAAGCTATCGAAACTGGATAACTAAAAAAAAGCCAAGCCCTAGTTACATTCAACATTGTTAATTTTGTTGATTAGTAAAATGATGTAAAGATTTGGGAAAAGGTGAAGAGATTAAATGAAAATGTTGGTGATAATGATGGTGATGTGATGGATGATAATGATAGAGGATGTGCTGAATGAATGATGTCACCTCTTCTGGTGTTGACGGTATTAAGTCTGTGACTGGCAGGGGAATAAGGGCCTGTGGAACCTAAGCAAGAGAAACAAAGCTGATATTGAGATGAAATACATCGAAAGATGGGGTAAAAAGGGGTGGGTCATGCAAAAAGTGCACGTGACACAAAACGCAACACACGTAATTGTCTTGTACGGGTGGGCCAGGAAATAAGGCAAAAAATCCTTTTGACAATTTAAAAAAAAAAAAAAAATCCAATAAGAGAATTTTTAAACTAATAAATTAACGAGAACAGTGATCAACCAATATAACAATGCTTCAATCAGGACAATAGCACCCAAGCAGAACTAACAACAAAAAACGAAATGAAAATGGGACAACGTGAGTTTTGGCACTGCAACCTGGTCTTCGTCAAACTCGTTTACCAAATACATGTAAATCATGCCTGCAAAGCCAAAATATATTTGCCGTTTAATAAGTACACTGTATGCACCACTGAATATCGATTAAATACACGTATGGGTTTTATCCATTCCCGTTATATTCCATAAATTTGAATGTGCGACCCACGCAATTGAAATAGTAGGCATTCACCGTGCAACATTATAGGATTACAATATGTTGTACTTTCAATTTATATGATTAGATTATCAGAGACTGAAATGCATAACATCAATGATGAGTGTCTTAACTTCAATTTCATCATGGTGCAATATGCAAATATGTCTGGCAGTACCCATAAAATCAAAACTTACTGTACAATAACACCTACAGCATGAAGCAATTAATGGGGATTGATTCAAACAGCTTCAATGATCCAAACACAGTATTTCAAAGACACCAAGGCTGAATAACAATTTTAGCCTCATTAAATTTATTCGCAAACACTATTCAGTCTGTCTGCCATTAAGCCCATAATGTGCATCCTTCAATTACAATGTAATCGTTGCATCAGTTTATTTTATAAGTTTTACTTTTTTTATTAATTTAATGTAATTGGGACAGGTTTGCTGTGTTTAAAGAATTTCATCAAAAACTATATTTATTATTTTTAATTTAGGGATTAAAAAAATTTGTGATAAGAATTGGACATAGTAGTTTCATTTTGAGTTTCAAAAGCCTCGCCAATTCTAAGTTGAGAAAACATTTACTAAGTTTCGCAAACA
>JAQGAO010004905.1:0-14348 GCA_034697705.1 Ommatoiulus sabulosus
TCATAGACTAAAACGTCTCTGATCATTAGCAAAAATGTTTGAATTGTGGCCATAAAATTTGATTCAGCATACAGTACATAAAATAATATGCTTTTAAGCATACAGTAGTTCAAGATAATGCTATGTGCACATACTTTATGTATGTTTGGTTTAAATAACAAATATACTTTGTATTCCTAAGCGCGTAAATCATATTAAACTGATTGTCACGTTGTTGCAGTGATGAATTGCAGTTATTTTAAAAATATGTACAGTATATACATGTATACAGTATATATGCATATATAAAAAATAGCATGCACTTTATGGCTTAAAGGTTCCATAAATAAAGGCACAATTGGATTTACGCATATTAGTGATAGGAACAAGTTTATAACATATCTTGAAAATAATTTCGAAATAACTCTTTAGCATCAAACATTTGTTAGGATGTTCATTTCAGGTTAGCGTAACAATTTTTTGGTAAAAACATGTGAAATACACAAACATTGTGTTATAATAATAATACATGTAGGCTATTCTTTAATATTTCCCTAATAACTTGCTTAATGTACATTTTTATCATTAATGTACATTTTTTTAAATTTACCGGTACATTAACAATGAACATGATAATATTTTAAATTTTATAATCACGAATATTGTGTATATCCTACATGTAATTATGAAAATGTTGGGTTTTTACATAAAAGTGCCATATATATGAACAACACGTTTCTAACTCGCTCACAACTCGTTTAAAAAGTTAAAATTGGCCACACATTGAACACTGTTCGTGTTCTGCTCTTGTTAAAAAAACAATTTGTTGATGTTAATTTTTAAAAAAAATGTAAAATTGTCTTTATTGAATTTTGCAAAGTATTGTCCTATGTCGATTTTGCAAAATTATGAATAACATTGGCAAATATCAAATTTTGTCATTGTCATTGTTAAGGGAATTTTTTAAAACCTGGAAAACTCAGGGTAGTAGAAACTGGAATTTCTGGGGAACCCTGCACTATGATGTGATTTGTGAATATCACAATGAATGTCATCCATCAAGTCAAAGTTAGTTGATCTACAGGCATGTAATTTCAAGATGACAATGGTGGGAAGAGAGACGTTGCCCTGCTTTCTTACGTTAAACTTGCTGGAAAGGCGAATCTGAATTTCAAAATCCAGAAATACGTTCATGAATTGTGGAATTGCTGTATATAGACGTCTTGGATGCGAACAATCTGTGTCATCCCAAATCTGAGGCACGATTTTGGATTTGAAGAAAGCTCAGCACTGACATGTTTCGTAGAGAGTAATCCTGCAGCTCCAGAAATGGGATTGCCGGCAGTACGGTTTTCTCTGCTTTATCCAGTAAAATACTGCAGTAAACTAGCTATGCCGCAACCATATTCAGCCGAGCAAGGTGTTGCCTATATCTGTCAACTTTCCCATCCAACTTTTGAAGAAATCCATTAGAGTCGTTGGCTTTGAGAGGCTGTGAAATTCGGCAAACCTAGAAATGGATCCGCATCCTATCCATTAACGACACATGGGACACTCCGTGGACATATACGCGTTTGTCCGTTTATGAATTTTCCTACAGCCTTTTGGGAAAGTGCGTTATTCACCACCCCTTGTTTTCACATGAATATCAAGCTGAGTCCACTTTATTTTTTTTTTCTGTCCATCAACAATCAACTGCAGCGAGCCTAGCTTTTGTAATCCTATATATACACAAACATTTTCTACGACTGACTGACTCTGAGAACCACGGTGTGTACAAATGCATTTCGAGAGGAAATTTTCCTTTTTTTTTTCTTTTTTTCACGAAAATGGGCTGAAATGTCATTGTGGATGCTGACAAAAAGTGGGTCTGGCGTACTTGGAAGGAAAAAGCGAGAAAATTACTAACGCATTCACCTTTTTTTTTGTTATTTCTCTTCCATTTTGAGCGGGGGGAAAATGCAATGGAAAAGGCGACCGAAATTGAAAAACTCTGGCTAGGTGAACAAAAAAATGCCAATATCGTTCAATGCGTAGAGCGGAAAACATAAACATTGTATGCGTTGTGCTTTTACCGCACGTGGTCTACCAATGATGATTTTGCGAACGGTACGTAATTTCATCAATCGTATAATTTCAACGCTTATGCGTTCGAACTTTATATATGTGCTGATTTCTAAAAACTTTATTCAGGAAACCCCCAGACTTGGAAAACTTGAAGTCTGCAGGAACTTGAAAATGTCTGGAAAAGGCAGTTCAAAATTAATGCTTTAATGTGGTTAGCTCACGGCCCATTTGCAAACTTTTTTAAATTTTCTCAGTATAAATGTGCAACATTTGCCACAGTTTCTGAGGACAAATTTGCAAAATTATCCACGTTTTCCGAGAACAAATTTGCATAGTTTTCCAGGTTTTCAGAGTACATATTTGTTCATGCAAAATTTTAAATAAGTTTTAATTTTTCTATGTTAATTGTGAAAAATCTTCAAAATTGTAATTAGGTAATTTTGCAAAATATTGTCCTGTGTCGATTTTGCAAAATCATGGATAACTTGGGCATACTGTATGTCAATTTTTGTCATTGGTCATAGAAATTTTGTTTCTGAGAAAATTAGTCGGGGGAAATGTCTGGGGGAACCCTGATATTACTGTGATCCGCCTAAAATAATATTATACAATATGTGAGTTCTATTTCATGGGAAAATTTGACTGGTTTTAATTCACAGAAACCTTATACGAATGTTTTGCGTGGTTTTAATAATATTGTGAAAAATCATTCATTAACTTATAACGGGAAAATTTCAATAACAATAATTTATTGAAAAAAGGTTAAGATTGTCATGAGAAATGTTTTTGGGTTATTTTCATATAATATTGTTATAATAACTCTACATGTAGATCTTTATATGAAAATTTGGTGTGATTACTATAGAAACTTGTTGAAAAAGTTTAAAAACCTTATAAATTATTAAACAAAAAATATGTATGTAAATTAAGTGAACAGTAAAACTGCATTTCAGAAAGTTTTATCAAGATGTTTTGTATTTGGAATACTGTATATTTAATTATTAATATATGCATTTCAAAATGCGTTAATTCCAGTGGAAAATATTATAACGGGTATTATAATGTGCTCTATTTACTGTATATGTACATGTACATTACATGTTTTTAGACCACGGTACATGTATATCCTTCAGACTGCATTGTCTATATATTTTTTACTATTATTATATTGTTACCAAATTGCATGTATTGCTTCGATTTTTTGAAATTTGATGAAAAATATACTTAAATTTTATTCAAAATTTCTAAACTGGAGAAAAGTCGAAGAAATATCAAATTAGTTATGGCCGCAGTCATGGAATTTTTGTTTCATTACAACATTTTTTAGATATCCTGTTGTCATAAGAACATTTGTTTAATTGATATCCGTTTTTCATTAAAAAAATGGTTGGTCTGGTATTTCATGAGGAATTACATTACGTGGTTATTGCATTGCATTCTTATTAAATTTTAGATGTTTTTAATTAAGTAAAGGATCGTGGACATATCGATGTTTTGATGTTGAAAGTATAGAATGGATCATAGGATTAGTTTATAATTGCATTAATGGCTGGCGTCAGATTAAAAATGCATTGGCACAAATATAATTAAAATTCCTCCTAAATGCGTTTGGAATGACCGAGGCATTTCATACAAATATTTTCTCGAATTATAATAAAGCTAATTAGATCTAGCTCGTACTCCTCGCGTTTCGAAACCCGTAATTAGAGTCATGTGATTAATTGCCCCGGTTAAATATATGATCCCTGAAATTATTACGGTAATTTATATGGAAATTGAAAATTCGCACATTGTTAATGTGTTGTGCAAATGCTGCTGCTTTCTGCATACTTTTGGCCTTTAATGATTTGCAATTATGAATTTTAAGCAACGTGATTCAATACTGTCAGTACGCCGTAGTTATAAATACATATCTAAAATGTTCTTTTACGACCGGTTGCACCAGCAGAGGTTAAGGATAACCTAGGGTTAACCTACTGTGTAACTCTAGGTTAACCCACCGTTAATTGTGTTGCACAAGCACGGGTTATGGAAAAAATGAAGAGAAAGGATAACCTTAGCCAGTAGGCAGGGTTAACGGAACGTTAACCTCGGGTTATTAGGAAAAACAACATGGCGGACACTACAAATAAATCTGATGAATAAATCTAGGGAATTGTGCATGCTACACCACCTGGTCACAAGACAGGGAAAGCCAGGATGCGCAATCTTGCAGCATTGGTCAAAGTTAGTTCCTGTTCTGTCCTCCATTTTGATTTCAGCAGTTTGAGTTCCATAACCCTGGGGATATTTCATCAAGAATTATTTGGTGCAACACAAGCATCTAACTCGAAGGTTAACCTGGAGTCAAATTTCAACCCAAGGTTAATATAGTACCTTGTAAACCTCAGATTTTAATCTAAATTGGAGCAACCGGCCCTAATGTGTATAAAAAAGCAGCATTTCAGAAAGTGTTGTCAGGATGGTTTCCATTTTTAATATATTATTAATAATGTGCATATCAAAATGCATTTGTTTCAACTGGTATTATAATTTACTGTGTCCGCATGTACTCCCTACATGTAGTGAGAGTGGTTCAGGTGTGCCACTTCTGAAGCGAGAATGCCAATTTACTACTGCGTTTCATTTTACTAAACGAAATTGAGATACATGTATGTAGCCTACATGTATTTCAAAATGCATCGTTTCCACCAATGTAATATGTTAAACTGAGGTTATTATGTGTAATTGCTATTATTATTTACCTTTATTTGGCAATTCTCTAAATTTTGCCTAACTCTGGTTGTTCTAATGCCTCTGTTAGATATCAACGTTTGGTTAAGTACAACAGTTTAGTATAATTTCTGGTGTTTAAAGTGGCATAAAGCTTTTGTAAATAGACTTAATTTGAGCTAGATTTCGGCCATTAGGCGGTATGTCTTATTTTTTGTAGCCTCGTAAAGGATTTCCGAATCGTATTAGATACAGAATATCATGTCCACAAACCACGCTTTGTTAGCGCAATGGTGCCGCAAGAGGCCTCGTCATATTAGTTTGTTTTGCAATAAAAAAAATATTAGATGGTCCTTTTCCTTTTTGATGTACAGCCAGCTTTCGCCCTGTTTGTCCGTGAAGGATTGCTCGTTTTATATCTGTTTCTTGAGCTTTGCTTTTATCCCTTTTTCTTGATTTCGGATTCAGAAAAGCAAGGAAAAGCCATAAAAGACTGTCGTTGGAAAGCCATGTTCCAGGCGCGCCAGTATATTTTGTCGAAAATTGGTAATGCCGTTGTCAACATTTTTCTTAAGCTATCGTCGAGTTGCTGTAAGCTTTTGTCAAAACTTAAATCCCAAAATGGCAGCTCTCATCCAGTTTTAAACGCCATGGCCCGAAGCGTGCATTTTATGCGTTTTTGCAAGGGTTTTTTTTTTCTCCCAAGAATTTTATGTTTTGTGATAAACTATGATGAAAAATGCTAACCATGATTTGAAACGGCGGTATTATATACCCTGAGCTGCGTGGATTTTGGAGGGTTTTCTTCGTATTTGAAGGCAAGATGATAGGAATATTATTATCGAGTGTATGGCTTTTATGTTTACTTACACGCGCAAATTTGCAATAAAATAGCACTTGAAGGTAATAATGCGGGTAAATAACAATATATGAGAAAAGGGGTTCTTGCCTGGCTAGGCTGGCGCTCCATCAAATATGCAAAAGCTTTTGTCTCTTTCAAATAACCCTTCGTGCGAGCTCATTTTTGATATAATATCCGAGATGGGATGTTATTATACTCAGTTGTGTATTAAAATACAGTATGCAGATGGTGTTTAGGCACAAAACTGAATTTTCCCATCAAACGTTGATGCCTTTTTACCGTGCTGGAAATGCACTTCGGAAGTGTTCTGCAGTTTGCTTTTGATGTGAAGGAAGCAAGGTTTTTGTTAAGAGGATACTATCGAAGGCTATTTAATGCATACATGTCCCGTCGTTTTGTGGCCAAATTTAATAAAATTTTGATAACTTTTGAGCTCTGGAGACTCTCGATTCGAAATCTTGTTACATTTTGGCAAATTTTGCCATCAGGCTCGATGATGTTATCTGCCTCTTGATGGCATCCAGCTTCTGAATGCGCCAGGAGCTAAAGTCGAAAAGCATTTACTCAGAAACGTGAGTTCCATTTCTATTTGTACGATGAATTGGAGCAATTCAATCCTTGAATATTGATTAAACCCTGCGTAAATAATGCATGCTAAAGTTAAACTTGAGTTAATTACACAAATTCTTGTTGCAAATGGATGCTGCGGGAATGCTTAATTCAAGTTTGTTTGCAAAATCGATGACAATTGGCACATGGTGCCATATGTGTTACGTACATGTATACCATTCGATGTTCTCTCACTTTTGCAAATTAAAAGCAGAGTATTTTGTGTTAAAATGTTAAAAAAATGATTTTTCTCCCATCTCTGAAGAGGCAAGATGCATATCTCTTCTATATGTTCAGAATTGCTGTTTTCTTCATGCGTTCCAATGACATAAAATAATTCGAAAATTTTATGTTTTTGTCCTTTATCTTCACCATAAATGGTAACATACAAGCATTTTTTTTTTTTTTTTTTCTTCAAAATGGGAAATTGAGGAGTTCTATCTCAGGCTACAATTTCTTGTCACGTTGAACCTTTGCGGTGCATTTCGGTCCCCTATAATTCAGCCAAACTGTTCCCTCTTATTCGTCCTCGAAGAGGAAATACGTTTTTTCTTGTCTTTTGCCTATTATTGGAAGCGTCATTGGTCTGAAACAATGGTCGTGGAGTTCGTAAATCATTCGTTCATGGGGTAGTTAGAGCGAAATCAAACTGAAATGCTCTCGTTGCACAAGACCAAAAGACTCGTTCAACACTGGATAAAATGTAATATCAGCGAAGCTATGGGCAATGAATGGCAATGTTAGCTCTGGAGAAAAAGAAGGATTGAAACGGTGGGCTTGCTGGAAAATAAAATAAGGGTTTTAGAGAAATTGCGAATTATCTTCGTCCCTACAGGAGATATTTTCTTATTGGATTCGTCAAGAGGGTCGTAGCGCCACGATTCATGAGACCACTTCAAATGGGGAATCAAGGGCCTAGCTATTTTTGGGCCAATACTGTTGCCCCAAATTGAGTAATTATTAGAATCTTTGCCTTTAAGCGACTTCCATCACACTTAGGACCTACGTTTATTCCCAATTACCGCAATTGGTTTGATACGAAATGTGCTACTCTGCGACTTGCCACCATCCATTGTGCGCTAACGATGTCGTCTTCGCAGAGGTGCTGTTTTATTTTGTTTGTTTCTTGACGATTTCTAAAGAAAAGATAAACCCTGTACCATGCAGTACATGTATTGTAAAAAATGAACTGAGTTGAACCGTCTCTGCTGATATATATATATATATATATATGCCATTAACACAATTACATGATTGTTCAGAAAAATGTGCCGATCGGACATTCAGACTACCAATCTATTGAACATGTAGTTTAGATATACAGATGACATCCTTGAGCTAGGTGAAATCTTGGCACTAAAATTGCCAAGAAATCTTAATTATTTTAAAATCTGCAAACTTACTCTTTTCTACACTGCTTTTAAAATTATCAATCTTTGTACAGTGAAAGCCGGCATTCGCTGTATGTTAGAACCATTAGCTTAGGCAAAAGTGCCAATCTTTGTCTTACGTACAATGCGCATTTTGCACTAATGGTTTCATCTACGTAGAAGTATACCATCCGTGGAATTTGGTAATATTGCTTCTTGACGCCGCTGGTAAGATCAGATAGACCTTGTATCTGATATCTGCAATGTTGACATTTAGAAATCAACTCTATACATGTATTCAAAGTGTCTAGTATAGTTCGCAAGTATATTTATTTGAGATTTTTGAAATTCGCGAATCCGCACTTATAACAACGTCTTGTCACGTGCTAAAGAATTGTTCGTAGTTATAAATTCTTTACTTGGATTGCTGATTTTTTTTTCATTATTTACTTATGATGCCAGCTTACCAAAAACACATGTTGATGTTTATGACTTAAGTTAAGTCATGATTTAACTCAACAACGCATGTTGTTGGCATATCTGCAGCTACAGTTACTATTTTTTATATAGAAAATATGATTTAGTATGATGAAGTTTTTTGCGTTTATAAACTCGTAAATACGCCTCGAACTTAAATACTGCATAACTTAAGCAATTCCTGGTGCAGGATTGTTTTCTTCATTTCTGCGTAAAGTATTTTTAATATGCTAATGTGGAGTAATAATTCAGCTGATATGTGGGAAAAAATATCAGATTTTCAAATTACCGAGAATGGACACTCTGGAAATAAATTTTATTTCCAACAAGATTTTTGGCAAAATGTCAAATTCACGGCGTTTTTTAGGGTTAAGTAAAAGCGTGGTAATGTTTTTATAATGTGGGTTATCCTACGTCTACACCTCCCTTCGCGACAAGATAATAGCTGTTTATCAATTAATGTATTTTTAATAAACCTATTAACGTAATTACATTTAGGCTTGTGGAAACCATGACTAATTTATCACAGGCATAAAGGAGACATTACAGACGTCGAGTATGGATGGCGCCGGACGCCATGTTTGTTTGCTTTGACGCTGCATTTTTTTCAGCTTAAATAATTGTAGCCCAACATTTTCATGGACAACATCCAAATTTCGTGTTTATACGATGACACGCAATTATTCTTTCAGATTTTTAACCCGATGTCTTTCTCTGCATTATTTCGTACGCAAATCGATAGTGGACAAATTATGTGGTCTAGTGTGCCTTTTATGCATGCAGGAAATATACCTGTAAACTTATTTCTAAAAATACGTGTCTAGTGTATAGGTGTGATATTGTTAGTTGTATATGTGTATTCTTTCATGTAACATAACATGGAAAAAGAATTACTTCAGAAAACATGAAGCATTGTTTTAAATGATGTTCTATACAAAACTTTCTTATTCGGTCAATGATGTTTGTTAATAAATACAAATTAGTCACGACTGAACAGAAAAATAAAACAAAAAATGAAAAAAAAATATTAAGATATTAAGATATCAACATAGTTCTTTGATATTAAACAAAAATTATTAAGATTTCAACATAGATGTTTGATAATTAACCAAAATTATTAAGATATCAATGTAGATGTTTGAAGATAAACAAAAATATTGAGAAATTGAAATTGAATTCATACGAGTAGTAGAATTTGTTTTATTCTGCTATTCGATTTCTAAAATATATTTATCCATAATTATACTGTATTAATAATAATTTTGTTTCCTTACAATTTTCCAATTGTTATTAAATTAAGTTTACATCGTTTTAGCAATAAAACGTTTTGATTAAAATATTTGATTTGATTATAATTGATTGAAATGATAATGCTAAAACCATGTAAAACGAAATTTATTAATACAAATTAGACATTTTTAAGGACACAACAAAATAATGAAAATTACAATAATGGAAATTTTCTGGAAAAACTTCAAACATTTGGTTAACTTAGCATCACACGAACCTAATCCATATTTGCATATCAAATCTGTGACTAACAGTGACTGCTGCGAGCTAGTGGACATAGTTTGTTTTAAATTTTAGACGTGATTTCAGTTTTAGTTTAAAATATATGTAAAAATATAATAAAATTTGGACATTTTTTAAGGACATAACAAAATAATGAAAATTATAATAATGAAAATATTCTGGTAAAATCTCAAACATTTGGCTATCTTGGCATCACACGTACCTTAATTATATTAATCCATACTTGCATATCAACTAACAATTAATGACTGATGCGAGCTAATGGACATAGTTTGATGAATATGTTAGGCAGTATTTTCAGTTTTATTTTCAATTTCTTGTATTTAATAATTTATTTCGAAATGCATCCAAATCATGTTTTTCAGACACTGTCAAACGCTTTTTTAAACTTATATAGCAATTAACTGCCTTGATCGATGCTCGTAATTTGAAATATATTTAATAATGCATTTCTATCTCGTGTCAAAGCTCTTTTTGAATGTTGGCATGCATGGCCATATATTATTTTTTTCCATTAGGGCGCGCATGCGCAAACTGACCCTAGTTTCAAATATGATCTACGACAACGTGCAGCAGCAACTCGCACTACAATGACACGAATACAATATCGCCGCACGACATAAAATAAAACAAGGAGACAAACTACATGCATATTCATGTGCTGCGAATATGGACTATAATAATTGATTAATGGCACCTATTCGCATTATGTTTCATACCTCGAACCCGCCATTAAAATATGAAGGAAAATGCATTCGCAGTATGCAAACATGCATGCAAAGAAAGACCCAAGAAAGCCGAAGCAAAACGAGATTTATACGTGCTGCAGGGCCATTTGCATTCGCAATTGCTACACTTATCATAAGTAAACTAATTTTTTTTTGGCGGGCATAAATAAGTATTAACACTAAGGGGGTATTCATAAAGGAAAACATAAAGAGAACGCTATTGGGCCATAACGATAAACTGCCGCAAATATTGGCCACGTTCAGCAGCGACCCCACGCAGGGGCTGCAATTTAATCACAGCAGTATTTGATGCAAATTTAATCTGCTAAATGAATTGCCCAAAGATTCGCGATAATAAGTCTCTTAAATTAGGTGTCAACAATAGCAACAACAGCTTCGAATGGCGCCGTAAATGCTGCAAAATGGCTCCATTTTCTAGCAGTTTTGAAAATTGGTTTAACGTGAGCGCTATCCGTATCCGCCAATGCCAGCAGGTGGCGTTGTTCAAGATTATACTGTACATATTAGATGCACATCTGTACATGTATCTCAATGTATAAAACTGAATATTCCACAGAATGTTTTGAGTTACATTGACGGGTGCACTTGATCTGCGCATGGCTCAATGCGCGTTAGAGGTACTCGGGCAGAAGCTTTACGAATCATGATTTGGCGGTCAGGTGAGCAAAATAGACACGGTAATTGGCTTTTTATAAAATTCACACGAGGTTATGCGTTATTTTACACACGTGACTTCACGGCTGCCAAAGTACGATTCGTAAAGCTTCTGAGTTCTGCTAGTATGTTCACTCGCATTATGCACATGGAATAAAAAAAATTGTCCAATTAAAATTTACTGTTATCAGATTTGTAGATCTACAATTCTACATTTTAGATAATAAAAAACGTCGAATTCGTAATGGTTTCATTTTTGTATTAAAATTCTTTATTCTGATTCGTTCTAGCGTTTGGTAAAATAAATTCAGAGCTATCTCCTCTTTTTCTCTCAAAAATGTGAAAATTCAAAATGGCTGCCGGGTTTGAAGTCCTCTCTTTAATCGCCTGTAAGTGAATATTTTCCACAAAATAAATGCACACAGAGAGGAAAGTAGGTAAATTTTCATTTATATTTGAATTCTTTGTGTCGCTTCAGGGTTATTGCTCGCTCAAGCATCGGCAATAAGATAAATGGTGCTCGTTGAGCCTGAGCACAAACCCAGGGGCAAGGGGAAGAGGGATCCGAGCCCGCCATTGAACACGTGTCATTCGATAAGAGAATATGGGAAAAGATATAAATATTAAAGGAGAGAGGGCGAGGGGACTACGAATATTGTTGATTTGACCCTCCTGTCCTTGTGGGTCCTGCTTTTTAGACAAAGGTTTTATGGACGGTGGGGTGGCCCCCTCATTCACTTGTCCACGTGTTTTCCAGCCGATCAATCGATGGGATGTCCCGCGTGTCGTCATCGGCTTTTTCGGCCATCTTTGGGAACCAAACAACTCGGCAGAGCTAGCGAATTTGACAAATCCAGATTGGTTTTTGAATCGATGTCAGTGTAAATCCAAAATTGCCTGAGGTAGAACATTGGATAAGTTGCGACTTTGCTTGGCAAAACAACTTGGGATGAAGAACTGGATTAAGGAATGGTTTACATATTATCGGATGTGCCGGATGTAAAAATCGCGATGTTGTCCAACAAGAGTTGTTGTCCATAAAGCAGACGTACCTGAGTACTTGGTGCACAAAGATGGCTGACAGACATAAACCACCGTGTCGTGTATCTCAAGTAGTTTCTCGGAAATGGGAAAATAAGCGTTTCAATTCTGTAGCAATGCGATTTATTCCATTCCCAAGTAGTTTCCGGTCATGGCTTATCATATAATCCGTAACATAAGAACCCTGAAAAATCTCTGGCTTGCATTGAGTTTCCATCCAAAGCAATTTCCGAGGTGCTTGTTTTTTGTTTTGAACATAATTCGCTGTCGCTTTGACCTTGCTGTTTGGTTCTCAAAGATGGCCGACAACGTCGAGGATGTCACGCGTAACCTAACAATGAGGGGTGCGCGCTGAAATAGCGGATGGGGTGCACGCAAAATTAGGGGGAGGAAGTGGTCCTGGCCCCAGGGGTGAAATTATTTAGCGTGGGACAGCTGCGCACGTTGCTATGGGTGATATCAGACCCAACCATTACGTTGGTAAGGTAGGGTACCCCACTCTACAGCAGATGGTCATTTGCATATTTTAATGGATAGTTGAATTCGGTTCGTTGGACGCAGCCTTTTGCCAAATTTTTTATTTTTGTTTTGAAAAAAACTGGTCCATTTCCGTCGGTGCAATTTTTGGGCATCATTTGGATCTTCTTTCGCTAGTTCCGGATTTCAGCCAGACAGTGAATTTGGTGAACCTTGACCACTGCCGAACAATGGATCGCTTTTATTTCGGTGATGGGTCAGTCTTTGAGATGATCGTGTGTGTTGCGTGCGGGTGTCAATGAGGAATTACCGTATTGTGGTGGTGTTATATTTGTGAGCTGAATAAGAGAGATTTAACGAATTAGGTAAGGTTGTTTTTATTAATCGAGGATTAATTATTTAGGTGATCATGCCCGCGTTAGAATGATCCTAAAACAAATACCTGTAATTGAAAAAAATACTTGGAAAGATTCTGATTTTACTCGAATTCCTTTGATAATCGTTGTTTTGGGATTATCCATTGAATTAAAATAGTGTAGAATTTCCTAAAATGTATGGTCTGGAAAAGTCAGGGAAGAATGGCTTATTTTGAAAAAGTTAGGGAAATTCAACATAGTCTTATTGTCACGATCCAAAATTAATGCTTCTACATGTTGGTTGGCTCAGAGCCCATTTTCCAAATAGAAATTTGCAAAATTGTCCACGTTTTCCGAGGACACAATTGAAAAATTTTCCACGTTTTCCGAGGACAAAATTTAAAAAATCGTTTACGTTTAATTTCCGAGTACAAATTTTCCACATTTTTCCAATACTGTACAAAATTGTCACATTTTCAAATCATTTTCATGCATGTTTTTTTTTTTAAATTAAAGTTGTCATTAGTAAATTTTGTAATTATTTTCCTGTCTCGATTTTTCAAAATGTCAATTTTTGACATTGGCATTGATTAGGGACATTTTAAAAAACCTGGAAAAGGCAAGAAAGTTGAAAATGAAATTTCTGAACGAACCTATTTGTTCTTGCAATTAATAAACTGCTTTAATTTCCCATTTCACAAGAATATCACGATATATTTCGCAATTTAAAAAAAATCAATAAAAAAACACAAATTAAGTCAACTTTTTTAGGGTACAAGTAACCTGTAAAATTGCAATTGTTGTTGTTTGGAAAACGATAAATTCATATGAAATTATGCAAATTTGATTCAAAAACTTTCATAAGCATCTCGCTTGGCTTATTTGCGCTCTATGGACGTGGCATGGCTGTTTCTATGTTTTGTTGGCTACGGAATACATGTATTTCGTAAAAATGGGTGGAAAAATCTTAGAAAATTTCCACATTTTTTTGCTCTTCTTGTCATGTCTGAAATTGAGTTATATTCGAAAAATATTTCCATGGAAAATGTTTGTTGATTATCTGCCAGAATAGGCATTGCTGTAGCAGCATGCGTTTTTATTATAGGAGCCATCCCAGAATTTGCATTTTTTTCCTACCTTTTTATGCAATGAATAACTTTTATGGTGCTGCTCAAAAAACCAAGGAAAATGTGGTTTTTCTCGTCTCTTCTTGCGTGAAAAGCTCCCGTCATTCTCACGTGTGATTGGTAATCCGAACAAAACATTTTTTTTATGAAAATAAGGAAGATACGAACGATATTTTTTCTCGTATCTTTAAGGAAATGCCATTGGGATATTCAGTGTGAAAATGATGAATGTGTTCACTGAAAATCTGGAATCTTGAAACGTGGCATATTTTTCTTAATTTCAAAATGTAGCTTTCATACACAATAAAGTCCCTAAACCTTGAGCATGAATCTTC
>JAQGAO010004906.1:0-14344 GCA_034697705.1 Ommatoiulus sabulosus
GCGCAACAAGACTTTACAGACTTATGCCTCACCTTGTAGTCTACACCGGTGCACACTGGTGTGCCCAGTCGAATCCGACTTAAGTGTAGGGCAGGTTTATTATATTATTATTTATTGTTATTGTTTTTAACATCTTCGTGGACCCCCAGTACCTAATCCATGGACCCCAGGTTAAGAAACCCTGTTGTATGGTATATGTCAGCCATTTGTTAGTTATCCACAAATTTGTGTCAGTTAACCATCTAACGTTTTATATTTATAAATCAGACGGATGAAATTTATCCTTAATTTATTTTTTATTCAATATGGTATTAGGTGTTTTAAACATATTTATACTTTGATATTACTTCTCAAGAATGACATGTGCGAATGTTACGAACATAGTTATACAAAATGGTATTATTTATCATGTATACATGTAGACCAATTGACTAATCAAAAAATTGCCTTCAATTTTGATAAAACAGCCTCGTGTTCGCCGCCATTTTTCCATAATAGAGTCGCAACATAGTAGTCATATTGTAAGATACGTGCAAGGCTAATTAATATTAAGGTAGAGTTTGAGTTTAAAATGATTCTTTTGTATGACATACATGTATGTATGTAAGTTTTAGTTATACATGTAGAGTTCTTTATATGCCTACAAAATGGTTAGAGTACGTACAATAACGGTTGTTTCTAACATGTTATATTTTCTACATGTCTTTCGTATGTTCATTCCAGAACATGACGGTAAATGACTTTGCATTGTCCTCTTGTGGTAGTGAAAACGTCATATTTCACTACCACGAAATATAGAAACGCTTTTGTTCTTGACGTTTGATTTATGCTGGGCTTATGGAATAGAATGATTTTGGTCATTTTAGATCTTTTAAATTATTGCCGGTATAAACTTCTCCTGAGAAATCCACGTGTGATTTAGTGTTTTAAGAGAAATTTATACCCAAGGCAAAATCATTGTGGCGAAGATAAAAGTGAATTTCGGACCGACCAAAATTCTCATTTGTCTTTTTCATTTTATCATAATTTATTAATTTCCGGCGATGCTATTCTCTCGAGTATACACTACTAGCACACTATAGCTATTCTCTCGAGCATACACAATGTAAACGGTTTGGCTCGTTGACAAAAGCTTTGAGCAATAGATGGTTTGAGAAGTTAAAGCAGGTTAATCGTTGACTTCCTCAAGAGACATGTTCAGATTTAATGTTGCTATTCACTTAATCCTTTCGATCCAATTCATGGAAGTAAGTGGATTTTCAAGGTGGTAAATTCAACAGCTATATCTAGTTTATGAAGTTCACAGGACCATTCATGCTGCGTTATCTATCGTCTATATAATGTCAATTAGTTTTATTAACCAGTTTCTAATCAGTTTTATTGCCGAAATCGTGCTTACTTTAAAGAAATTATTTATAATTTTATCCTTGAATAGTATCGTGAACATACATGTACAAGTTGAGAACAAGTTGTGTACCACGCGTAGCTTCTAGCCTACTTATTCTGGGTGGAAAATGCAGAACAAAAACATTGCCATTTTCACAAGGCCCAGGTGCTATTGTGAACATGTTTATCTGGCGTAAATATATGTGTTAGAAACTTTTGAGTTTTTAAACTGCAGTTTTACATCCAGCTGAAAACCTACATCTTACTCATGACATAACTTTGACATTTCAAAATTATGCCTATCTCATACTCTTGAATGTAAACGTTGGCATGTTTTTTTGAACATAGTTTGCTTGTTTACTGAAATTTGTTGCTCATCCTATAATTATCCTTATTGAGAAAAAGCATACTTGATTAAAGGGTATTTTGAAAACATCCTTTGAATCTTTGCCGTATCCAAGTTTGGTAGATCATGACAAAATACGCATATAGAGCACACGAAAGGCATTCTATTTGGAATTTGTATACTGCGTGTAGCTCTGGCAAGCTTTCGACAGTTTAATTTTAGTAAGAGTAACTAATAGTAATACGTATGACATTCCATTGCTCGGTGAAGAGAAATTTCCCATATTTCGCTCACGTAGTCATTTATTTTCCAAATCAGCCGTTTAATTGCTGGTCAACCAGCGTTTTATTGCACTCTGGTGGCCAGCATTTTTCATTTATCTACTCGTTTGCTGTTCCATTACTCATTTCATCTGTTGTAATGAAGTTTCTCCAGTGTGAAACGAAGCACTAGCTGCCAGAAACCTTGGAAGGAAAATTAGGCAGGCTACGAGAGCTTTATCAATTTTGAATGGAGAAAAATCCATTATGCATACATCCATTACTGGATTTATAGAGTATTTGCTTAAGTGGAAAAGTTCCCCCACATTCCACTGCTGAGGCTGTCACGTGACATCGCGCTAGAAGTTAAGGGAATATGCTTTTACGACTTACATGGAGTCATTTTTTATCAGAAATAAATAGTCGATTACCTTCGAAAGTGGGAGTATCTTTGCTAGAAAATCGATAAACTCCGACGATGCTTCTCAATTTTTCTTCAATTTAAGTTATTTTTTTTTTGGAAATATTTGTTGGCTTGTCTTTTTTCAAGATTCTCTTTAATTTTTAAGGTAGATCATGCTTTATATTTCAGAATTTCTTGTATAGAGAAGTCGATTATTTTTTAAAAGGTTGATATTAGTTTATCAAATGCTATATCATTTTTCTCAAATGCGATATCATTTCATTCTTTAATGACATTAATTTTTTCCTAATATGTTCCTAAACATATTTTTCTACAATTTAAAATATTTTTTCTTTAATCTATTTTTTAATTGCCCTTAATGGTATTACATTTTTATATTTATCTGCAAAACTGGTAAAATCTTTTACCCAAATGATGCTTTCTTCGTAAGTTGGAAGTCATTTATTTGAAAAATGTTTCTAGCAATTATTGTGAAAAGTTCACAAACATTGAGTTGTTAAAAATGTGTAGTTTTCTTACTTGCCCATAGAGTAATTTTATCTAATTCATCGTTCCAATAACTAATTATGCTTACCAATTTAAGAGTGATAAGTAATATTATTTTATTGAATTTTTAGCTCTATTATTTGGTTTTACAATGAAGTTATAGGAAATGAACTTGCGCTATAAATGTATAAAACAATCACATTTAAGAATTCGAAATTCATATGATCAAGCACTTATTAGTCACAAATTTGTTAATCTGCTTAATTATATTCATTTTCAACGTAGAAATCTGCACTAGACAAATACAAAAATGATGGTATTGTTTGTCTTTCTAAATTTGTGATGGTCGTTTGATGTTTGAGGATTATAGATTGAAAATCTTGTTTACTGTAAGAAATACACGAAAAGCGGATCTGGTTTTCCCTTTATTTTGAGAGCTCTCCAAGCTGGTATTTTGCCTTTCCAGCTAAACATTTTTTCCGAACTCACAGAAACTGATAAAAGCCAAACAATACAAACTTAAAAGATATCTTTCTGTCAACTAGGAATGACAAGTGTCTTGTATTTTTTATTTGCGCTCAACTGAGTTCTGTTAATTAACTTCGCTGAATTTTCCATTTTAATTAACCTCTTTGTAGCATTAAATGCGTAATTTCATCTTTGGAACATTTCTTCCCTTCTGCTTTGCATATTTTAGTCATTTATAACTGACAGATGAAATGACATCAAGCATGCGAAATGACATATGAATAATGTTAATTGAGAAATGATGATGTCATGGAGCTACTTCAACCATAAATGCATTTATTTATGCCTGAATTAAAAACATTCATTCATTTCTTCGAAAAACAAATGTGATGTGTACTCTTAAAGGAGAACGCGTGCGTTACACGTGTTTCATAGTTATCTGTAGCATTGTCAAAGTTTTCTTTCTCTTGGTGTACGTTTAGATTACATCTGAGAATTCATTTGTTTTGAATATTTTTTGAGGCTTCTGTCATTTTGATGTAATTTCAATGGAGTAGTGTTTTGGTTGGTGTAAATGTAGGCCTACATGTACATACTGTATGCGCGTAGATTGACATTTAAAAGTATAGTTTCTAAACTTATCCAAGTTTTTATCGTCATTCTCCAAATTTCTAGTCTTTTTCAATTTATGTCCTCCTCTTCCCAAAACGTCCGTGTCTCTTCAATGCTTTTTCAACTTTATTTACAAGATTTTATCTGTTCGATCAAGTTGTTCACTTTTTATTTAGTTTTTTCTGACTTTGACAAATTATCCATGTTTCGTTGCCTAGCTTCATCAGTTACTCTAATATCGTTGTACAAATAAATAATAGGAGCACTCAGGCAGAAGCATTTCGACACAATAAATGGTCAAGTTTTTTAAACCAATTAATACATTCCTTCCTTTTATATTAATATATCGCTTTATTAGTTATTCCGTAACATTCCTTAAGCCACTTTAATTCAAAGGCCCTATGCTCTACAGTAACAAATCTTTTGGTGTACTGGAAACTGCGCAATTAAGGCACTAACAGTGATCAAGAAAAAGTTGGCAACAACATTTCGTGCCATTGGCCTTCTTTGACAGAAAGCTACTTTGCGTTCAATTGTTGGGTTGAAAGGACGTTAAAACGGCAGGAAATCATCCCATTTTTGCAAATGACACCCTTGTGCCAGACCCTGACAGCTCTTGGCAAATCGCATTATTCTACAGCCCTAATGTTCCACGCTATTGGGACTACTACACAAGTCTTCCAGATCTTAAGATTGACGCATGATTTAAAGATCACGACGTTGTCTTACAGTGGGATGTTGGACATTAGCTGAATTTATTACAGCTGACGAGGACCAAAATCCAAGAAACCATCGCAAAATTACATCCATAATGCATCAGGAGTGGCTCATACGCACCATGTCCATACTGTGCCCTTACGCACCATTTCCATACTGTACTCATACTCGAGGTGCTCAATACTGATTCGAGTCAACGTAATATTTTCTGTCAAATTTGTGTCGGCGATAAATATCTGTTCCAAAGAGTATTCCAGGTAAGAGGCATTGATAAATGATGTATGGTTTGCTGATGTCATCAGCAACTCACTATCTTTCTTTATCCTAAATGTTAATTACTTAGATTATTTTATTGTTTTTTATAATACGACTTTATAAAAAATTAACGTTCTAAACTTGTCTTACTTTATTTCACTTAGTTGAATTAAGCCCCTTGTTACATAACAGCTTGTTAATCTTCATTATTTATTACAACAGTTTCCTTCTTTCTCTTTCTTTTCTGATTAACTTTGCTATTGATTTCCTGTTACTGCCTTTTCCAAAAAACGTTTTTAACCGCTTTACTTCTGATTGATTTCTTTTGTTTCCTTAATTTTGCCAGCATCATTTCTAACTGCATTTGAGATACAGTATAATTGACAAGTATATTTTTTTTAGTTTTAAGTTGACTTTCTTCTTTCTGGTTTGTTCTTAACGTGCAATTAATCTAATCTCATTAATTACTTCCTACTGAATTCTCGTGTCTTTGATCCTGCATCTGATTTAATATATATCATCAAGTGTTTCCAGTAAGTCGAAGTAATCGTTTTGGAATCTCGAGTGCATATTTGTGAAGATTTTTTGGTATATTAAAATTCTGTTTTTACAATAATGCCAAATTCTGAGATAGTATGTTCTTTGGGATACTCAATACCTTGTATGAGTGAATGAGTCCTTACAACAAATAGTTTTGAAATTAATCAACCCCAGATATCGAATTTCTTGAACTTCATGTTAATGTACTGCTGGATTACTGACACATGCATAATTTGACTAAGTTATTCGATGCACACTACACTACCTGCAAGTCGATGAATTTGACGTGAGAAATATTGGAAAATGTTGGCATGTTTTTGCATTTCATTTATCGAGCTTAGTTAGAAAAGTCAAGACTTGCATCAAACTGTAATCGGAGAATAGCATTGGCTTAGTACTGTATATTGCAGATGTACACATGATTAACCAATGTATTCACCTGTCCTCTTCCCACACCTTATTTAGTTTGCGCAATGGTATTGTTTTTTGTTTCACGTCTGGCGATTCTGTCAGAACTGCCCTTGAGATGGACTGGTAATTGCGATGAAAGTAATCGGATGCGATCTCATTACACGACTCTTGCCAACTATTTAATCACCCCAAATTGATAACCTGCTTCTGGCAGTCTCTACGAAGCTTAGCTACTGGAGGATCTGCACAGTGCAAACAAGATTCTCTTTTCGTTTGACATCAACGACAATTCGATCAGTAACAGCCTTGCATCATATACGTTCGTACATGTAAGACCATCTGATGAAAGTGAAATTGGGGTTTTTCGCCCCATCCCGATGTTCAAATCCTCGTTTCAATGGCCAAGATTCTACAGTTAACTTGTTTTGGCTAACTTCCAGAACATGTCTTTTTGTGGAGTTTGTCGGTTTATCAGCAGTCTACTGCCAAAAGTCATCTTCTCTTTAATTACGACCCTCACAGGAAGCCCTCGTGATGTCATTCAATTTCGAGAACCCAAGGTCGTTATCTGCTTCCTGGAATTACATTTCTCTTGCATAATTACATCGGATGAAAAAAAAAGCTCGGTCATTATTTATATCCATCTGTGAAGAGCTTGTTTGTTCCACTATTGTTACTTATGAGTCCAGTTATCTACATGTAAATACTCTCGGACTCACTTCATTGGAAATACTGTAAACTTATGTACAATCTTTATCTTTTATAAGTTTTGAAATTTTAATTTAACACGAAGAATGACAATAACATACAGAAAATGCCAAACTGAAAATTACAGAATTGTTATAATACTAAAACTGAAAATTTTACCGTTTGGTTTCGCAAAGTATAAAGTAACAAATTCTTCGGACACGTCAACAATTACCAGAAATTTGCCACAAATTTCTTTCTCTGCCCCCTCTTTAAATGCCTGTTCTCTTCAATTGTCTAATTTTCATTACACATGCAAGTTGACTAATTTTTTTTTTCGATTTGGTCTTAGGAAATACTGGAACCAAAGTTATCGAATGCTGAAGATATAATCGGTAAGTGCTATCTGTTAACAAAACAACTTTAAATAATGTTTTGCAGGTTTGCAAACTTTTAAATTCTTGAAATCGCAGTCCCTGCTGAACTGTTTAGTTAATTGCATGCATAAAAATCCACAATTAGTGGTGCATCTAAAAGCTTTACGCTAGTAGGCCTACTTAAACAATATACTCAGCAACTGAAGTAAGTTTTTAGTTAACTGTAGAAAGTAGAATGTTGTACAAGAACTCTTTACAAACACTTGTATAAATAAATATATTACCTTTAATCTTTGCATCATATAGAAATAAGTGAGAAATGTAATTGCAATTACATATTTATAAATACTAGACATCACTCACAAGTATTGTCCGCATCTTTGTGGAAAACTTAGGGCAATGGATGCAACCGAAACTTCAAAGAAAATCGATTATGGGCAGACAATTGAAGTGAGTTATTTAGATGTTTAGACTTCAAATATTGGAGTTTAATCGTATTTGAATCGATTTTTTTCTGTGGCCTCACGAATGACTATTTTATACGAAAAAGGAAACATGCTTGAAACTTGGATAACGAAAGATAAGAAACCACGGTAACTTTTCGTTTTTTAAATCAAATTATCGAAATTCGATTATTCTAGAATTCAATTTACCTCATCTACTAAAATATGCTAAGGGGGATTGGTTCTGGTTCACGATTTAAGACGTGAAAACACTTAATATCAAACTCAGTTCATAAAACTCCTGTTGTTTTAATAAAATTAACCTAGTCTTGATCAAATTAAGAAGTTTGCATTTTTGTTGAAATGAATTAAATCGAGATACACTGTAGTTTTAATTTCTATTTTCAATGCAGTTTTCGTAATTTCAGCTATCTACGATTCCAACATTGTAATTTCGAATGTGAAATGAAATGTTCAAAATTTTCTTAATTTGAGGAAATATGCAACAAAGTTGACATTTCTATATACAATTAAGTTTAATAAATATATGTTGGAGTTATAAATTCGATTCGGTATGAAATTGCTAAACATAAATTATTTCAGCACATTTTTTATTCTGGAGATATTTCTTATTCTACAGTTCATTTAATCTTTTCCTTCTTTCATAGCCTTATCGTAAAGTATTGATGAAGTTAGGAAAGAATTTGGCAATAGTTCAATTCTCTCTACCAAAATGACCGAAATTTGTCACGAAATGGTGGTGAGGAATACAATTTCCTTCAGACTCCCAAAATTCGAATATTGAAATCCATTCTTATGCGAATTTTTTTGCCTGGAAACTGTGCTTCAAGAAGTGCACGCGGCAAAATTTATTATAATGTTTGGTCATAAAGTATGAAATTATTCAATTTCCGTCAGGGTCATTGTGTTTTGGCCATATTTTAGGCGGTACGAAAGCGAGAAGCAATTTAGAATCCCTTAATGTGCCATGCAAGTGCCTATAAAATTTCCTTTTGTTGTAAATTCATATTTCGTTGATTTATGGTATGTGAGAATCCTAGTAAATTGAAAAAAATAACTGCTTATGTTCCGATGCATTTTAGTCTTCCATTTTCAAAACGCATTTCTGTAAATGTTAGCCTATACTATAAATACATATACATGTATGTACAGTGGGATCAGCCTCAAATCTGACGAGAAAAGGGTTTTTGTTGCTTTTAAATTGTTTCACGTTTTTGCGATTCAGCATCTCAGATGTAAATTGTGGCTTTTTTACGGTTTTAAATGAATAGTCAAAGTCTAACTTAAAGTATAAATTATTTAAATAATCGATTGAAATCCCCATGTGCCTTTTCGTTGCGTTAATGCCTTAAAAGATACATTCAAGTGGTTTTTTTTAAAAGATTTTTCGGGAAAAACGTGTTACACATAAAGCTAGAAAATCGGAAGCACTAGCTTGCAATGAGCTACTTGAAGAGTTCTCAAAACTACTATTCTTTGGGTCGATTTTCTCTGGCATTTATTGGTGACATGGTTCTGAGAAATTGTGATAGAACTATATGGTGTTCATAATTCCGTAGAAAAAATATTGAAATATTCAGGGTAAAAACCTTTAAGCATTTTATAAATCCTATATAATGCGATGTGCAATCTGAAATTGATACTGTTTTTTCAATATCGATTCTTGTGATTATATGCTTCCGTTTCATATTATCCAACTGGATTAGGAAAGTAAATAATATACGAAGCATATACATGCATATGTATATTCTTTAGTGTAAGCTGAAGAATTTCTGCAAGCTGTGACAGTTGTTCAATTGGGATTTGCTAACATGATGTTTATTGCTTGAAATAAAGAAGTCTCGCAGATTTCTTATATATGACTACATATCTACCTTGTACATTATTTAAATATTTTGTGAAACACTGTATTATTTACCTTATACTGTACCTTCCAAACCCGCCATCTGATATTTGCATTTATCTAAATTTAAACCCCCATCCCCCCTCCCCTTTCCCAAGTCCGTGTAAATGGGAAATGTCTGGGAAAACAACGTCCCAAAAAGCTTGTCCATCATCTCTGGAAATTTGTCGTTCGAGGTTTCCATGGGGTCAACAAGGATAGTTACATCATTTACCTTAACATCTTACGTACAAATATTTAAAGCAAATTTTACTTAGTACGACTGTATACAATATGCATGTATAGTCTCAGATAAAAAATTGGCGAGACTTCTTTATTTGAGCAATAAACATTATGCAAACAAGTCCCACAGGAATGCAAAGTTACTCGAAACATTTCAGAAGATAAAGGATAAAGAGATATTGTATGCTTATGTACAGTTTTAGTTCATTTTAAGCGAATAAATTTATAACAAAAATGCACGGCAAATTCCATTTTAAAAATTCATTGAGAGAAACACTTTAACAATGCGTATTTATAGCTACTTCCATTAATGCATCCTGATACATTCATGTTTTTTCAGGAAATACTGTACGTGATGCGCTTCTAAATGTAGACGGAAAAGTGTACTTATGCAATTATAATGGAAATTCAATCTAAAAATATACGTTGTATGTTTAACATCAACTTGCGTGATATATTAGATTATACAGGGTTATTACAAAGGAATCATCTGGTTTTAAAAAGATATATTTTGGAAAGTATTTCAGATACTATAGTAAATGGCACATGATAAGAAAGTGAAAATGTCCAAGTTTTTAATCATACCATCACAAATGTTCAATGCGAGATCTTCTTGTCACGTGACACACAACTATACGGTAGTCTAGTTTGACCCATAAAAGCTAAAGTGTGTCCCTGTCAATGCTGTTCACAGCAGCTCGCATGCTCGAGCACAAAAAACGCTTTCTGCTGCATAGTCGCCATTTTGGATACTGTGTTCGTGCTGCCACCTGGGCGTTTAAAGCAAAGTTTGATGGTGCGCATTTTTAACTTGGACTCTTCCCCTTTCTTTTCGTGTATTAATTATTATGATATTTGCAATACTTTGTACTGTATATATTTTTCAAACCCAATGATTCCTTTGTAATAACCCGGTATTAAAAACATGAAA
Organism: Ommatoiulus sabulosus; assembly: GCA_034697705.1. Lineage (NCBI taxonomy): Eukaryota > Metazoa > Arthropoda > Diplopoda > Julida > Julidae > Ommatoiulus > Ommatoiulus sabulosus. The sequence goes on from JAQGAO010004906.1 coordinate 10,490, forward strand.
TGTATATACAGACATATATTGACAATTGAAATATATTTTGTCTGAGTTAATACGCTGTTAAATTCAATCAATATTTCATACTAAACTTTGTATGATCGTCATCACCATCAATTTACAGAATGAAATACATGTATATGATACTTTCCGAGAATGTTTTAACGAAATTTCACCAAAAGTGCAAACTAATCAGATTTAAAAACGTTTTTTCTTTTCTCACATTTGGATGACTGTTTTTCAGACTCGTTCTGTTTTTCTTAAAACCATGCAGTCGTTTTTGTGATAGTTTTTGGATTTTCTGAAAATAGTTTTTTTTAACATTTCTTAGAAATGTTTACGATCTGGCGCTTCAAATTCGATGAAATGACACCGTTTTTATAAAAATAATAAGGAGAAGAATAAGAATAATGCCCCAACGGTCTTAGCGCTTCTCAGGCACGATGTTTAATTTATGTAATTTGAGTTAGAGAAGAAGAAAAAAAAATTATATTATTAATTTTGTGTATTTTGCTTGCGTGGTATAGCGTTGCCCTCGTTTTTATAACTTCTTGCAGTACCATACGATTGACGGTACTATGAAATTAGCAGGAATACGTACACAAACAGAAATACTGCGAATTGGACTTAGCAATTAATCGTGCCGTTACAGCCGTGCATGGGTAAAATGGACACGCTATAAGTATTAAAAAATCACTCAAATTTATCGCTGCTTACCGACCAATTAATGCATTTATTTTACACACTTGATTTTGTGGCTGCCAAAGTGTGATACGCAAAGCTTCTGTCAGAGTACCCCTAATATATGTCCCAAGAGGTTTGGCATAGCCTCAATTATGGGCTCTTACATTTTAGCTCTGTAACATTTAACAGCCCATAACTTTACTGTTTATTATTCCTTCGTGAATAAACTTAATGCCCTTTAAAATGATTGCCATGTTCCGAAATGGTCTACCATATTTGCTTAGCTAATATGAACATTTTTTTGCGAAACAATTGTGAGTTTTTTTATGAGATGATAGAAACTGTTCTCAAGTTTTTGACTTCTATATAGAGCAGTAATCTCTATTATTGCACGTGTATTTAAGGATGAATGTTTCGCTTCTTGACTTTACAAAACACGTCCTGATATTAACAGCAAGGAGCTCATTCTTCTCACTCGATGAGCACACGACTGCAATTTGCAGCAGTTATGTTATTCTTTCTACAATAAATGTGTCACAAAGGTCAGACAACTAGATATTATTGGCAACTGGATTGTCGTACCGAAAGCGAATATTACTCGGATCATGAACATGCGCTGAGTGAATTCATGCTGAGCAATATTCTTTTAAGTCAGGTTTTCTGGATGGAATAAAATACGTCTACCATAAATGAGTATGCATAACAATGTTTAGATAACATTGTCTAATGATGATCAAACTTGTTTATTACAACATTGTCTGCGGAGTTGGGCAATTACTCGGATACGATGCAGAATCACTCGCATGATCACTCTCACGTGAAAACTGATAACTCTCATTAATTAGAGATAGCTATGATGTCATAATCGTTCTTCTTTCAGATTCCCAAAATTGCATTTTGATGAAAAATTATGTTAATACACATGTACATAAAATTAATGTAAAATAAGTTTTAAATGTGTTGAATTTTGCTGCCGCACTTTCAATTCTGTGACAACAAAATTCCAAGTTCTTGAATTGTTTTCATTATTTATAGCCTACGTATAGTGACATACTGAAGTTCGACAATATTTGTCATTGTTTAATTTATTTCAACACTATATTAACTTAGCATGCAGAGTTCATGCTGCATGCTAAGCTACAGGATGTTTGAAAAAACGTCCAACCAGCCGTTTTCCTTCATTCGTAAAGTGCCTGAATATTCCGGATATGCATCATCACTGCGAATCCGAAAATGTCGAAGTTTCATTTCTTGTGTGTCAAGTGTACCGATAATTAGAAACTTTGCCAGAAAACTCGCATTCCTCAAAATGAATGTCCTTTTCTGGCTTCAAAAGCCGTGGTTGGCCCTGTCGAGGTTTTGAAGCCGAACCGCCATGCACGTATTACTTAGGCCATTTGCATTCAAGGCAAAATGCAGTTAAATAAGCCGAAATAGATTGAATTTTCACGCTGAAATTTCCCAGCGGGAAAACACTTGCCTCTGGTCATCTCTTGTTTAAAGTACTGAAACCCATAACGGCGTTGGGAAAACGCCCCTGGGAGCAGCGGCCACTGCATTGGCATTGCTGGTTAGGATTTGGCTCTCTTCACCCTGGCCAAATTTATTGAGACAAATGCTGCGGACGAAAGTATGTGCAGCTCGCAAAAATGTGTTAAGTGTTGTATCGATCAGATGACAGGAAGGAAAGATACGGGTGGATGATGGTCTGCTGAAGACATTGCACTTTTGAGGACGGCAAGTAGCCAACGCTATCTTTGGGAGTTCTAGAAACTCAGATTTTCGCAGAAATTACGAGGGGTCAGTCCGAAAGTATTTCCTTCGTTTTGGACGGAATTACTTGTAATTGAGCTGTTGGAAACTGGAAATTGCCACGTGCAATGGTAAGAATTGCTCAGTCACGGATAAACCCTACATGCTAGTTGTTTGGCATACTTCGGCCACGGGTGGCGCTGCAGATCGTATTGCTGAAGTTGTATGGGTCCAACCGATATTGATTTCAAAAGGAAATATGAAAAATGGTGGAAATTGAAGTTTCAGTATCAACAAATCGTAAAAAACGCATTACGATTTAAGTCAAGTCGAGGCACGTTTGACGTTTTCAATATTTCCTGTCATAATTTTCAAAAAAACATCTTGGATGCCTTCTGTACCGCGGTAATGCATCTACAAATACAATTTCGGAAGTAATTGCCCAACTCCCATTGGGTAGAAACCATCATCTCGCGGATAAACGCGATTAAATCCCTTAGCGAATAACTCTCAGGCCAAAAGAGGTTGATTTATGGTTGCCTTTCCAACAAATATCTCAGGTTCTGCTTAAGAAGCTCATGCATTTGTCATTTCCGTTGCCCTTCATCATTTTCCCAATTTTTGTTCCGAGTTCGTGGCTCATTCCCAAGAGAAATGATTTCCCCAAACACTTACGAAAACTTCCCTGGATGTATCTTTTTTTCTCAGAAACGTTGACCACCAAGCAAGCTCAGGTGCGACTATCGATTTTGACTTTTATTCGAGGACTAATGCTGTCAGTGTTTGGAAACAGCTTGATATTCGAGGTATGTTTTTCTTATTGTTTGGCTGTCCAGAATCCGACCCTTTATTCTCCTTCAGAAAGGCGATGGGAAGTGTACTCAGCAATTGCCTCTTTCAGTTTGTCTCATTCTGTCGTGTTTGGCATAACAAGTCGCATTTCCTGACTGCCATGGTTACATTTATTGCCTTTTTATCTAGTTCTCAAATCTTAGAGCTCGTTTTTTGTCACACGATATATCAATGGATTGCCTTCATCAGCAATTCTGTGGTCGTTACCTGCCAACTAATCTGACTTTACTCATTTTTCACCAACTTTTTATTTTATTGCACCAAATAAATGGAATATGATGGTCATGGATGTCATGGTGAATGTTTGTGCGCTTTGGAATTTCTGCAAACTTTGTCATTGTCGACTTGACACGCGTTTCGGCATAGAGCTTGATTTATATGCGCAATATGGAGTAATAATGTCGCATACAGTTAACATGTATACAGTATGCTTATTCAGTACGGATTATAATTGCAATGAGTAAATTCCTTAAATCTACAGTCGTTTTTAAAAATGCATTTGCATTATTCGGTGGTCAACGCTGTTGGCAACTGCGTTGATGGACTACTTTTGAATTTCGCATGTACATGTAG